>JAODAC010018037.1:0-20565 GCA_027575185.1 Mimaenictus wilsoni | reverse complement strand
CAATGAATTCGTCCTTTAATTATCTACAATTTGCTCCTAATTATAATTTGGACATTATTCTAGATTCAGAAGATTAACCTTCAGAACTCAAACAATTTCATTTCGTGGTTTCAATCAGTTTACAAGCCTTAAAATTAGTTTTAAACGTTTCCAAATTGAAGATTTATACAAATTTAGATTCGTCATGAAATTGGCAACGTTCTGTCAAAAACCCACGTCACTATCTCTTCTATAAACAAAACTATTCGCTTTTTAAAATGCAAATGCAAATAAAATTTAATTGAAAATATTTTCAATTTACTGATTTTTTGGATAATTTAGCATACTTCCACAAGAAGAAATTAACATTGCTTAATGTCAATGAATTCCTCCTTTAATTATCTACAATCCTAATCCTAATCCTAATCAAAATTTCGATCGATTTCCCTTCAAGGATTATTGCTAAAACCCAGATGAATCTTAATTTATCTACATATCACGATTTTCAAGCTAATAAATCACCAAAATAGCTGCAAAAACTTTATAAATCTAAAACTAAACATACAAAAGTACGAAAAACATAATTGTCAAAAAGCCTACTCGTTTTTTTCCCAAGTCTGTTTCTACTTGAAAATAGCCTGGGAGTTGAGTGATACAATCATCAAACATTCAATGCTCGCACGTACCGAGGAGACAATTTGTTCGACTGCGTACTTTACAGTTTACACCAGCGTTGTTGTTGTTGTTGTTGTTGATGTTGATGTTGAGTCAACACGGTATCAGTTGCATCTTTACGACACCCCAACATGGGACCTGGCAGAGAATCGTGGGTGCTGGCTGCTCATTGCAGTTTGATCTGCTCTCGTATTGTACGACACTGGTGGCTCTGCTTGCTCTCACTGCGAGACTTTCGTCGTCGTATCTCAACTTCTTCGTCGTCGTCAACCTGGCCGGCCAGCGTCGTAAACGCAAACGAAACGTTACCAAATGCAAATGAAGCGTCGAGTGCAGTGCGTGCGTACGCGAGTCAAAGCCAAAAAACACTCACTTAAATGTTGTTTACATTGTTTTATTGCAGATAGATCTAAATGTGTCACTGCGTAGGCAAATGTCGCATATGCATACGTATATCGCATACACGTAGATGCATATGGCGATGCCTTCATTCATAAGATTCATCTTGCTTCGTTCGGATAACATTCATAACACTCATAAACATAAAAAATGTAGCGCCGAAAATTTATGTGTGTACGTGAGAAGATGAAGGAGGCTCATAACTGTCTCCTAGCCCTGGTTTCCTCAGCTTTAATTAATGCATAAAATTTTGAATTATTTCGACTTGAAAAAATCGTGTTGAGAGTTTTACTAGCTTTTATTGTGTTGTTGTAGATGAAAATAGTTCAAAAGTTTAGATACTTTGAGGAAAATTTAACAGTTTCAGTTGGAAATTTACATTTACTTATTGAAAGTTTATATTTTTGACTATTTAACACATTTCTGCATCAGCAAATTAATGTTGGGTGCCATCACTGAATTCGCTATAAAAGCATCTATAAAATGATGCTAATTTCAGTAGTCTAATCGTTTAGGTTCAAAGGATAAAGCTTAGAAACTAAGAAAACACCTAACGTTTTAGTCGTTTTTTGAAACTTATTATTGTATTCTTTTGACAAGTTTAATTGGCTTTAAAGTGATTTAAAACTATTAAAACTTCAAGATTTATACAGAGTTAGATTCGTCATGAAATTGACGATCTCCTGACATAAATCCACGTCGCTAACACTTTTCTAAACAAAGATATTCGCATTTTTAATTGCAATAGGCAAATAAAATTTAATTGAAAATATTTTCAATTTGTTGACTTTTTTGACAATTTAGTAAACTTCCACAAGAGGAAATGAAGATCTCTTGACACCAATGAATTCGTCTTTTCATTATCTATAATATGATCGTAATTATAATTTGGACATTATTCTAGATTCAGAAGATTAAGCTCCAAAGTCGAAGAAAATTAAAAGTTCGTGTCGATTTTATAAGCTTCATTTCGTGGTTTCAATCAGTTTACAAGCCTTAAAAGTGGTTTAAAACATTTGGAATTTGAGTATCTATACAAATTTAGATTCGTCATGAAATTGGCAATTTTCTGTCAAAAATTCCCGTCACTAACACTTTTATAAACAAAGATATTCGCATTTTCAATTGCAATAGGCAAATAAACTTTAATTGAAAATATTATCAATTTGTTGACTTTTTTGACAATTTAGTAAACTTCCACAAGAGGAAATGAAAATTACTTGATACCAATGAATTCGTTCTTTAATTATCTACAATATAATCCTAATTATAATTTGGACATTATTCTAGATTCAGAAGATTAAGCTTCAAAACTCGAAGAAAATTAAAAGTTCGGGTCCAGTTTATAAGCTTCATTTCGTGGTTTCAATCAGTTTACAAGCCTTAAAAGTGGTTTAAAACATTTGGAATTTGAGTATCTATACAAATTTAGATTCGTCATGAAATTTGCAATCGTCTGGCAAAAATCCCCGTCACTAATAGTTTTATAAACAAAGATAATCTGATTTTCAACTACAAGTGCAAATAAAATTTAATTGAAAATATTTTAATTTGTTCACTTTTTTGACTATTTAGTAAACTTCCACAAAAGGAAATGAAGATTGCTTGACACCAATGAATTCGTCTTATCATTATCTATAATATGATCGTAATTATAATTTGGACATTATTCTAGATTCAGAAGATTTAACTTCAAAACTCGTAGAAAATTAAAAGTTCGAGTCGATTGTGTAAGCTTCATTTCGTGGCTTCAATCAGTTTACAAGCCTTAAAAGTGGTTTAAAACATTTAGAATTTGAATATCTGTACAAATTTAGATTTTTCATGAAATTAACAATTTTCTGTCAAAAATTCCCGTCACTAAAACTTTTATAAACATAGATATTCTCATTTTCAACTATAAGTGCAAATAAAATTTAATTGAAAATATTTTCAATTTGTTGACTTTTTTGACAATTTAGCAAACTTCTACAAGAGGAAATGAAAATTGCTTGACTCCAATGAATTCGTCATTTAATTATCTACAATTTGCTCCTAATTATAATTTGGACATTATTCTAGATTCAGAAGATTAAGCTTCAGAACTCGAAGAATTCTATTTCGTGGTTTCAATCAGTTTACAAGCCTTAAAATTAGTTTTAAACGTTTCTAAATTGAAGATTTACACAAATTTAGATTCGTCATGAAATTGGCAACGTTCTGTCAAAAACCCACGTCACTATCTCTTCTCTAAACAAAAATATTCGCATTTTAAAATGCAAATGCAAATAAAATTTAATTGAAAAAAATTTCAATTTACTGAATATTTGGATAATTTAGCATACTTCCACAAGAGGAAATTAACATTGCTTAATATCAATAAATTCGTCATTTAATTATCTACAATATAATCCTAATCAAAATTTGGACATTGTTCTGGGTTCACAAGAATAAGCAATAAGAATAAGAGGAAAATCAAGAGTTCGAAGCCATTTAAAAGTTTGATTTCATGATTTCCATTAGTTTAAAAGCCTTAAATGTGGTTTAAAACAATTAGAATTTTATAATCTATACAAATTTAGATTCGATATTAAATTGGCAATCATCTGGCAATGAATCCACGTCCCTAACCTTTCAATAAACAAAGTTATTAGCATTTAGAGCCACGCGGCTTCTAAATACCCAAATCACAGGAAATTTACTATGAATAATTTCACTCTTTTCACAATTTAATAAACTTCTCCGTGAGGAAATTAACTTTGTTAGACATCAACGAATTCGTCTTTTAATCACCTACAGAATGCTTTCAATTTTGTGCGGCTAACACTTCAGGTTCGTAAGTTATTAATGTTTTAAGAAGTAAATTGCAAGTTCATGCCCGATACACGTTGTACCAGTAGGAAGTTAGCATTAAATTCTGGGAGAAAAATATATACACAAATAATAAACAATCTCAACATTATTTTAGGACGTAAAGTATTGAAAAAAACGTTAATTATTTTTAAACGTTAATTTTTATTATTTATTTGTTGATTTCATTTGTTGATTTATATCAAGAGAATCCTGATTTTAGACCGATAGAAAATCTGAAAATCATAAAAATAAACTTTATGAATAGCGGCTTTAAGTTCAAAGGTATGCGTCGGCGCGGCGTCTTAAGCGACTCGCGCATGCGTAGTTTTATTAATTACCCGTGCCGGTTAATTAGCCCACACTTTCGCCGCTAGCCGCCACCCGCCACCGCCGTTACGCACATTACATGTTTGATTCTCTCTCTCTCTCTCTCCATCCTTCGTGCTCCCTAGGCTTTTCCGACCGAATTTTTTTTTCGTTAATTTACGGGTGCGTTCGTGGACGTAAATATGCTCAGTAAAACCAAGCTTTAAAAAAGCGTACACAGTCCGTAAATAAAAGCCCTGCGCAATGACGACGAAAATATCCACCTCATACGAGTGCGTACGCTTTAATGTGTGCCGTATGTTTGACGTTTCTATTTGTAAACAACCATTATTTATCCACGGGCACGAATCAAAAGCAAGTGTTCATCATGGCACTCATTCGAAGCCGTCAAATCGTTCGAATCATCGAAATGGCAAACAATTCTTCCAGTTTGTCCGAATGGACGAATACGTGCGTAGTTTATGAAGTGCGGGAGTCGTAATTAATTCTCGGTATACATTTGTAGTAAGTAACTAGTTCTTGTGGTAGTAACCGCGTCTTCCATCTGTTAACACCGCTAATTATCTGCCCACGAGTGGCGTTACTCACACATCATTTCTTACGCCTCTGCTCGCTGCTATGTTCTTTCAGCTCGTTGGCGTATGTACGTCTGCAGTATACGTGCCATGCGCTTCTTACATGATAAATTAATGAGGGATTTATGACCTGGTCTATGTCTCAACACCTACCGGCTCATTATGTTGATGATCTTGAGGTAACTAGCTTCTAGCCGCTATAAAATTGCCACCAAACACTCTAAAACAAAAAAAAAACTGCTACTAACGAACCTTTCGTGGATATTTCTTATTGATTTCCTCTGAAGCATGAATTGCCCTTGCTTTTTCTCAATGAGGAATTCTAGTTTTTTTGTGTTTTCAAACATTTGTGCATGTTTTATAGTCAAATAGAATTTATATATGGTTGGATTCAGTTTCAATAGCTAATTTCTCATACCTCTACTTAACCAAACTGTCAATGTTTAATATCAATGAATTCGTCTCTTCATATACTTTAAGATAATGTTAATTTCAACTTAATTTTCCTTTTTGTTCAGAAGTTACAGCTTCAAAACCGCGAGAAAACATACATTCTTGAGTCTCCGGTTTTATTTCGTAATTTTACCACGTTTAATTGACTAAAAAATTGTTTTAAAAGTTTAAGAATTTAAAGAGCTGTACAAATTAAGATTCTACACGATCTTAGCTATCATTTGCCAAAGAGCCACGTGCCTGACATTTATTTAACCAAAGTTAATTGCATTTTTAAAATTCATTTGAAAATTCAATTTATTCGGAAATATTTTTTCATTTTTTGACAAAAAAACAAAACAAAAATGCTACTAACGAATCTTTTGCGGATATTTCTTACTGATTTCCTCTGAAGCATGAATTGCCCTTGCTCTTTCTCAATGAGGAAATCTAGTTTTTTGCGTTTTTAAACATTTTTGCATGTTTTATAGTCAAATACAATTTATATATTGTTCGATTCAGTTTCAATAGCTAATTTTTCATACTTCTGCTTAACCAAACTTTAAATGTTTAATGTCAATGAATTCGCCTCTTCATATACTTGAAAATAAAGTTAATTTCAACTTAATTTTCCTTTTTGTTCAGAAGTTACAGCTTCAAAACCGCGAGGAAACATACTTTCTTGAGTCTCCGGTTTTATTTCGTTATTTTACCACGTTTAATTGTCTAAAAAATTGTTTTAAAAGTTTAAGAATTTAAAGATCTGTACAAATTTAGATTCTACACGATCTTAGCTATCATTTGTCAATAAGCCACGTGCCTGACATTTATTTAAACAAAGTTAATTGAATTTTTAAAATTCAATTGAAAATTCAATTAATTTGTAAATATTTTTTCATTTTTTGAAAATTTAGCATACTTAAACATATGGAAAATAGGATTGTTTGACATTAGTTTGTTCGTCTTTTAATCAGCAACAAAATGTTGGTATTTTCAATTATTTAGTATGCAGGGTTCAGATGATTAAGCCTCAAAACTCTGAGGAAATCAATAGTTTTCATCAAATTCATAAGTTTATTTCGTATATTTTGAAAAGTTTATTGGAAATATATATGCTTAAAAACAATAGGAATTTTATGATCAATACAAATTTAGATTCGTCATGAATTTGATAATCTATTATTAAAAAACCACGTGGCTAACATTTCAATAAAGAAAGTAATAAGCGTTTTTATCAAAACTAAGAAATTTAAAAAAACACAAAATTTACTTGGAATAATTTAATTTTTTTGACAATTTCGCATACTTCTGCTAGAGGAAATTAATATTGCTTGACACCATTGAATTCGTCTCTTAATTCTCTACAAAATGTTCCTAATTTCACTTCCTTATTCATTTTGGTTCTGGAGATAAAGCTTAAAAACTATGAAAAAACCTAAATTTTAAAAATTTCTTCAACTGAAAACTAAACCGACTTAAATCGCAATAAATCAAAAAGTTAATGGCCTGGTCTTTATTTCAGAACTTTGTCTAATATCTATAGAATATCTCCACAAAATATCATAGATATTCCTAGAGCCATTTAGGCGCTACGCCTGTGTAAACATCTTTCAAACAAATAATTCAAGACGCAATTTGCCAATAGGAAGTTGGCAGCTTAAAACAACACTGCAGCACCTATAAAATCAAATCAAATTTTCTTCACGGCTAAATCTTTGACAATGAGCCGATTTTCGAAAAGTCTCATTTTGTTACACATGGGAACGTAACGTTTACGCGCCGCGGGGCAAATTTATGCCGAATTTGGGGGCACCCCCCATGGCGTGGCGGTGTGCGTGCACAACGAAATCGCCCGACTGCCCATTGTGCGGTCTCGGCTGTATTCAAATTTCCGAGCGTGTAACAAACGTATAACAAACGTATTACATACGTGTTACATGTTGTTCTAGCATTGTTCGAAGGCTTTGCGCAATCCCGACGACAGCAAACACACACCAGAGTACATTCGTACACCGGCGATGGATACAGACCTCCCCAAACTCATTCTTGTTCATTCGTTGTTCGTTTTTTTTTTGTTCATTATATTATTGTGCGTGTTTGTTCGGTTACGATTGTAAATGCTTGTCGAATCCAGGCGTGTAGGCCATAATGCGCACAACGGTATAAATAACATATTTTCCTTTAAACAATGGTGACATCAACAAGTCATTATGTGGCAATACTGCGTAATTGATCGCGTGTGCGAATCATGTTGTGCTATAGTTTTTTTAGTAGTAGTTTAACGATTTTTATGAGACATTTGTACTTTTCTTTTCACTGTTTTTGCAGTGATTAAAAATCCGGAGTGACATCAAAAATGTTTTTGCAAATTTAGCATACTTCCTGAACAGCTATCTTCAATTGTTTAATATCAATGGATAGGTCTTTTCGTGAACTTTCAGATGAGCCTAATTTCATCTGGATTACTTTAGGTGTTTTGAAGTTATAGCGTCCAAAACGTCAGAAGACAAACAAAAATAGTTTTGTGAAGAATCAGTTTCAATTCCTAATTTGTCTACGTTTGTCTACGCTGAAAAAACCATGTGGTTAACATTTCTATAAATAAAGTTATTTGTATTTTTATTGTACAGTCGCAAATATGAACTAAAATGAATTTTTTAAACTGGATTTTTTTCAATTTGGGCAATTTGACACTCTTGTGCATTTTGAAAATCATATTGTTTGATATTATATTGTTCGTCCTTTAATCAGCTACAAAATGTTATCACTTTTAGTTGGCTTGTCTGTAGGTTACAGAAGATATAACCTCAAAACTCCGAGAAAATCAAAAGTTCGGATAAAATTTAAACGCTTTATTTCGTTGTTTTGAATAGTTTAATTGACTTAAATATGCTTTAAAGAATTAGATTTTTATGACTAACACAAATTTAGATTCGTCATGAAATTGACAATCTTCTGCCCGGAGACAACGTGGCTAACATTTATATAAACAAAGTTATTTACCTTGTTATTGTGTAATCGCAAATAAAATGGATTTGGAAATATTTTAATTTTTCGACCATTTAACACATTTACACATGTTGAAAATCATATTGTTAGACGTCAAAGTATTCGTCTTTTAATCAGTTATGAAATGATTCTAATTTTATTATGCCCTTCTTCTGGGTTTAGAAAATAGAGCCTGAAAACTCTGAGAAAATACAAGAGTTCGAATCAAATTCAAGACGTTAATTTTGTTGTTTTGCCAAGTTTAATGTACATAAATGTGCTTTAAAATAATTAGAATCTTACCATCTATACTAATTTAGTTTCGTAATGTATTTGGCAATATACTGCTAAAATGTCACGTGTCTAACCTTTTAATAAAGAAAGTAATAATCGTTTTATTGCAATATTAGAAACTTGAAAAAACAAAATTAACTTGAAACTTTGTTTCTTCCAGAATTCCAAAGGTTTATCCCATGAACCAAAATGACTAGATAGTTGAAATTGGTATCATTGTATAGATAATTTAAAGACGAATTCAGTGATGTCAAGGAATAGTATCTCCCCCAAGCGGAAGTATGCTAAATTACTAAATAAATGAAATTATTCAAAGTAAATTTTGTCGTGCCTAACGATATTGAAAAAAGGTAATAACTTTATTTATTGTGATATTAGCGTCGTCGTTTCTTGGTAGACGGTTGCCAATTCTATAACGAATCTAAATCTCCTAAATGTAGCCTGCTAAATGTATCATTCTAAGTTTAAATGTTCTTCAAAGTGTATCAATTCTTCTAAATATATCATTTTTAATTTACTGAATGAAAAACTTCTCAAAACCATCAAATTTTGCCAAAAATACAAATCACCTGGTACCATATCATCAAAAAGGAAATACTAACATATTTATAAACTCTAAAGTGAATATAATAGAAGACCCCCTATGGCCAGAACCACAATCACGTTTAATATCCCAATGCGCAACATATGCTCGACTGAGCTTCCCATTCCGGGATCGTTTTACGCTCACTGCACCTCACCTATCATTGAATAGCAAGCGGTACGTGTTCCCTCTTTTGATCTCCCTGTCACCAGTCACTCTCTATCTCTCTCTCTCTCTCTCTCGCTCTGCACACGGGTACAGGCCTTCATCCTCCTGGTCACAACATACTCATGGCAACCACCCTGTCGGATTGTCATACATCCACCTCTGTCTCTCTGTCCTTCTGCCTTTCTGCCTTTCAGTCTTGCTATCTTCCTACCTCTCTGTCTCACTGCCTCTCGGTCTCTCTGTCATTCTGGATCTCTACAACGCCGTCGTCTGAAGAGGCGACCCTCTTCCTCCGAAGAGAGACTCCCTTCTTCCGCCAAAGAGGTAGACGTCAAGCGTCTGAACGCATACAATCGTCGTCGCACGCTTGCAATAATCCACTTCACTGCAGCCTTGTGTATTCGTGGTCGTCGTAGTCGTATTGTTGTGACTTCATAATGTATTTTTGCACGTTGTTCGACGAGTATACCTTGTGCGGTGTACGACACCAACCATATTGATAATCCCAAAGAATAATACCTCAGAGGGAGGGCACCGAACCGCAATATTTTGTTTGGATTTGTCAATTGTATTATTGTATTATTGAAAAGCGTAAGCAGCACCTTAAGAAGATCAAGACGTATATTTTTTTTTGAGGAAACTGCTGTTATAAGGACGTAGTTGTGCCTCAGACTAGAATTTCATGGATTTTACAGTTTCATGGCCTGTTGAAACCTTTTGAAACTTTGAAAACAATTTTATTTTAGGGAAAAGTGTACGAGTTAATAAAAAAATCATCTTTACCGTCGTTTTTTCATTATTTATTACCATTTTTTCTTCTCGATTCGTACAAATTCAGATTCATCATCAAATTGGCAATCTTCTGCCAAGAAACTACGTGTTTATAATTTAAATAAACAAAGTTATTAGCGATTTTTTATAATATCCTAATGCAAAGTTTGCGAAAAATAAATTTTCATTCTTTTGACAATTCAACACTCTTCCCCATGAGGGAAGTAATAACGTTTGACAGCATTGGATTCGTCTTTAAATTAGCTACAAAATGCTGCTAATATCAAATATCTAACCATTTCGGTTCTTAGGATAAAGCTAATAAACTGTAACAACAATAAAATTGTAGACATTTTTTTAAACCATTTTTATTTCTTCCTATTACTATATTTACTTTCTAACTACATTTGTTGTTAAATTCTTCAGTAGTATGTGTTGTTCTTTAGTGTACATTATTATAATTTCATTATTTCATGTTTTTACTGATTATATTAAAAAAATAGATAAACTATAACATAAAAACTATGAAATACGTTAGAATTCAGTTTAAATAAGCTTCGTTCATGTATTACAGAATTATTTGCAACATTTCTCATACTTCTACGTTAACAATCTTTAATTGCGTAACATCAATGAATTCGTCTTTTTATCAGCTTTAAGATGATGTTTATTTCAAATGGATAGTTATATGTGCTTAGAAGTTATAGCTTTCTAAACTCAATAAAAATTTTAATAGACTTCTTTAGTCTCGGTTTTACTTCATAATTTTGCCACTTTTAATTGACTTAAAAGTACTTAAAATATATATAATCATAAGAACTATACATATTTAGATTTGTCATGACATTAGTAATCTTCAGTCAAGAAACCATTTGATCAAAATGTGTATTAATAAAGTTTTTAGCATTTTCTATCCATATCCAAATGCAAAATATTCGTAAAAAGTACTTGGTATAATTGCATTCTTTTGACAATTAAACATACTTCCCTACAAGGGATATACAAATGCATAGCATTATTAAATTCATCTTTAAATTAACTATTGAATACTGATTCCTAATTACTGAGTTTATTTTAAAAAAATAGACAAACTATAACATACAAATCTACGAAGTACGTTAGAATTCAGTTTAAATAAGTTTCATTTCAGAACTATTTGCAACATTTCTCATACTTCTAGATTAACAAGCTTTAATTGCGTAACATCAATGAATTCGTCTTTTTATCAGCTTTAAGTTGATGTTTATTTCAACTGGATAGTTATATGTGCTTAGAAGTTATAGCTTCTAAACTGAATAAAAATTTTAATAGATTTCGTTAGTCTCGGTTTTACTTCATAATTTTGCCGCTTTTAATTGGCTTAAAAGTACTTAAAAATGTATAGAATCTTAAGGACTAGGATACATATTTAGATTTGTCATGACATTACTATTCTTCAGTCAAGAAACCATGTGTTTAAAATGTGTATTAATAAAGTTATTAGCATTTTTTTCCATATCCTAATGTAAAATATTCGCAAAAAGTACTTGGTATAATTGCATTCCTTTGACAATTAAACATACTTCCGCACAAGGGAGATACAAATGCATAGCATTATTAAATTCGTCTTTAAATTAGCTACTAAATGCTGCTAATTTCAAGTTTCTAGTCATTTTGGTTCATGGGATAGAGCTTATGAAGTGTGGGAGAAAGCAAAGTTTTAGTTATTTCTTCCGGGTAGAATTTCCTGTTTTTTTTTTCGGTTTTTACGGTCTATGAGTACACTTTGTGGCTAAAAACAATATTATTTTAAGGGAGAGTGTACGAGTTAATAAAAATTAACAAATGAATCTTTACCGACGCTTTTTTCGTTATTTATTGCCGTTTTTTCTTCACTTTTTTTGCTTTCTGAAGTTGAGAATTGCTTTAGAATGACCGAACAATGGCCGATTTTAAAATGGTGAAATGAAGGAATGGTAAAAACTGGGAGGCATAGTAGTGACAAAGAGGCAAGGACGAGTTTTGTAAAGACAAAAAACATGAACAATGCATCGGTTTCGGCATTGTTTCGATTGTCATTCGATTGGTAGCCCTTCCAAACCGGTATTTGTTGATTTCACCTCGTTTTCTTCTTCTTTTATTTATAGTTATAGTTTTATTTTCAATATTTCTTATTACTTTTAACGTTTATTATTACTTTTAATGTTTATTATTACTACTTATTAATATTTAGTAATTTTAAGGTAATAAATAAAAGTTGGGAGATTAATTTTAAAACTGTTCAAAATTGTGTTTTTAAAAAAAGACTCAACAAAATTTTGTCAATTTAATTGCAGATTATTCGGCATGAAGCGTTGTGGTCGCTGCCATGCGACGATCCTCTCCTCGGAGCTGGTGATGCGAGCGCGCGAATCCGTCTTCCACGTGCACTGCTTCTCGTGCGCCGAATGTTCGGCGCCACTGACGAAAGGCGACCACTTTGGGATGCGCGACGGCGAAGTGCTCTGCCGGCAGCACTTTGAGCAGGCGTTGGCGGAGGAGCCACACGCGCCCCTCTATCACCACCACCATCATCATCATACGCCACATCACCAGAGTGGCGGGGGCGGCGGTGGAGGCGGCGGCGGCGGAGGAGGCGGTGAAACACCCGCATCGCAACACTTTACCCCGCCATTCCCGAGCCCCGACTTCCATCCACACCATCATGCGCCGCCCCCGCCGCCCTCAGCCGACACCAAGGCAGCCTTCTTCAACGGCGCGCCGGCGACACCCCGACAGAAGGGTCGACCGCGCAAACGAAAGCCGAAAGATCTCGAGGCGATGACTGCGAATTTGGGTATGTCTAAATGTTTAAATTTTAATTGTCGTATAATTCTATAATGCAACAAATTAACCAGTGGCGTTTCATCTATTCTTTGTTGAAAAATTCATTTCTTTATATAAATTAAAATAATAATAATAATAATAATAATAAAAATCATACACTTTTAAATAAGTGTCGACTTCTTTCAATACTTTTTAATAGAGGGAAGGTGGACCTCC
The DNA here is from genome assembly GCA_027575185.1 of Mimaenictus wilsoni. Lineage (NCBI taxonomy): Eukaryota > Metazoa > Arthropoda > Insecta > Coleoptera > Staphylinidae > Mimaenictus > Mimaenictus wilsoni. The sequence continues at coordinate 7,521 of JAODAC010018037.1, read as the reverse complement.
CCTCTCAAAAAAAAACATCACAGAACAAACAAAAAATCATAAATATATATAATTCTACTAAAAACGAAAATTAAACAAAAGATTTTTAAAGAATGAGGGACCCTTCAGAGATAACCCGCCTCTGGTTAACATAGGTATATATACCTATATAATACAATCTATTTATCTGAAGTTGGCATAACTTTTGAATACCTAGCCTAGACATACGTACTCATTGGTGACTACCTTTAATTTTCGTATAATTCAACAATGCAACAAATTAACCAGTGGCGTTTCATCTATTCTTTTTTGAAAAATTCATCTCTTTATATAAATTAAAATAATAATAATAATAAAAATCATACACCTTCAAATAAGTGGCGACTGAATCAATACTTTTCAATAGAGGGAAGGGGACCCCCCCCTCTCTCAAAAATATTAAACATCAAAAAAAAAATCACAAAATATAAATAAGTCTACTAAAAGCAAAAATTAAACAAAAGATTTTTAAAGAATGAAGGACTCTTTAGAGATAACCCGCCTCTGGTTAACATAGGTAAATATACCTATCTAATACAATCTATTTATCTGAAGTTGGCATAACTTTTGAATACCTAGCCTAGACATACGTACTCACTGGTGACTACCTTTAATTTTCGTATAATTCAACAATGCAACAAATTAACCAGTGGCGTTTCATCTATTTTTTTTTGAAAAATTCATCCCTTAATATAAATTAAAATAATAATAATAATAATAAAAATCATACACCTTCAAATAAGTGTCGACTTCTTTCAATACTTTTTAATAAAAGGAAGGGGGACCCCCCCTCTCATAAATATAAAACATCACAGAACAAAAAAATCATAAATATATATATATATATAATTTTACTAAAAGCAAAAATTAAACAAAAGATTTTTAAAGAATGAAGGACTCTTTAGAGATAACCCGCCTCTGGTGAACATAGGTATATATACCTATATAATACAATCTATTTATCTGAAGTTGGCATAACTTTTGAATACCTAGCCTAGACATACATACTCACTGATGTCTACCTCGGGCTCGTTAAAAGTTTATTCTGTTTGCGCTACGACTGTTTCTCTCTCTCTCTCTCTCTCTCTCTCTCGCGCGCTCTCTCCTCTCACCCCTTTTTCGGAAAGGGTTTGGGATGTTGTGTGTTTTCATACCGCTGTGTAGGCAATGATGTGTGATGTATTCCGGTGGTTTTTCCCACATCGCCACACTCACCACACGCATCACTCGCACGTGTGTGTTTGTATTTTCTACACACTTTTGCCTCCCCCCAAGCGGAATTAATTTTCACTTTTCCCTTTCTATTTTCTATTTTCGACACTCGCGTATTCTGACTGTCCGTTTGTGTGTGGGTACCTGTATCTATATGTGTATGCATGTGTAAATGTGTATATATATGTGTATGTGTATATGTGTGTATGTGTATATGAATGCGTATGTGTACGTATGCGAAGTCTGGCTGAATTTTGTGCTTGAATGCATCTGAACACAACCGCAAACTCACAATGGGAAATATTAGTTTATCTTACCAGTGATCCATGTTATTATGTTATTATCTGCGATTATACTTGATTCGATCAAGTCTAGGGGAGTTTATCATAGACTCGTTTCGAGTGTTTTTTTTTTGATAATATTGTCTTAAACGGTTAGTTTTCCTTCTTTTTATATGGTGAATGACTGATTTCTTAAGAGAAAAACGCCATTTCAAAGGTTAAATTTTGGAAAATTTTCGGAGGAAATGGGCTTAATAAATAGCTGGATTGTTCAAGAATGTTCTCTTAAAATTTCAAATCAATACCTGTATTATTTACAAAGTTATAGCTTTTTAAAACGTATAAAAAGTATTCGTAGAATTTACTTTAAAATTTTTCAGTCAACAACGTTTTTATATTTTGCGTACACGATTGTGAAAAATATACTGAACCGATTTTGTGGTGTGATAGCTCATATGATAGAAAATTAAATTCTCTAAAATATGACGTCAACTATTTTTTTGAAAAAAATATAAAATTACTTTTTTTTTTGTATTTTTAAGTCAATGAAATGAAAGTCCATTCCATGAAAACTGAGCAAGTTTTTCTCCCCATATCTTCTTTGATTTTGCGTACACGATTGTGAAATATCTATTAAACCGATTTGACTGTGTGGAGGCTCATTTAATAGACAATTGAATTCTCTAGAATATGACGTTAATTTTTTTTGAAAAAAATATAGAATTACTTATTTTTTTGTATTTTAATGTCAAACTTTCAGGCGAAATACACATTCTAAAATCAATACTGGCTCAAAATATATAGTTTTCAACGTTTCTAGAAAGTACTCTACGTCATATTCAAGGACATTTTATGTACTTTCTAAAAACATTTTGGCTTTCCATTTTTAATTAAAATTAATGATGGTAGAGTGCACACAGCTGAGCAATTCAATGAAAACTGAGCAGCTAAAAGTTTTTCGCACCATATCTTTTTTGATTTTGCGTACACGATTGTGAACCGTCTATTAAACCGATTTGACTGTGTGATGGCTTACGTTATAGACAATTAAATTCTCTAGAATATGACGTTAATTTTTTGAGGAAATGTACAGTTACTTACGTTTTTCGTATTTTAATCGAAAAACGTAGAATATTCATTCGAAATATACATTTTCAATAAAATATTGTATAAAAACATGTAATTTTAACTCTTTCCTTGAGAAAGTTCGATGTCATATTCAAGAGAATTTTATGGAGATTCTATGATTTATTTGATTTTTCATTTTTGATAAAAATTGCAGACGCTAGAGTGTACGCAACTGAGGTACGACCTGGTAAACTGATTCCTAATTTTATTTCTTATGAAATATTTGAGGCCGTAGAATTGTGCTAACTTCCTATCAACTTCTAACTTCCCACGAATTTCACACAATGTGAAAATATAGGCCAAGTTGAAAACAACATAAAATATTTAAGAAACATCGAAAGTCATAAAAAAGCGCACCCTGTGAAGCCTAATAAACTATTTTTATTATTGATGTGTGAACATTTTATAACAATAACATGTATCATATTGGATTGTTTTACATGCAGCCTTGATTTTTATGATTTCATTATTTTATTGTGTTCTGCATACTTTTTTTTCGTAATGATTCCTAGTCGGTCCATTTTTTACGACTACGAATATTTCATTTTTTTATTTGTATTTGTGTCATTGTTTTATTTCAACATGAATTTTATAGCCTTTTTCTGTGGCAGATTATGAAAGAAGGAGAGAGAGAGAGAGAGAGAGAGAGAGAGAGAGAAGGACTGACAGAAAGAGAAACAGAAAGAAGCGTAGAGTTATCATGCTAGTAATTTTTACAGCTTATTATACTTGTTTTATGCTAGTGATGTTGTTTTATTTAAAAAATAATAACAAGAGCGTGCTTGTCACAACTTTGCCGGATTATGCATTTGATCGGATTGAACCTGATCCTTGACTGTGCTCGTTCTACTTACTCCTACTCGGCTGATTAATTGCGAGGACGTTTTGCGTTGTGCGAATCTCCCTTTTGCCACCCTTGGCAGTGCGCCTGCTGACGGTGATGTTGGCTGTTGGCTGTTTGGTTGGCTGGTGCAACGCCCAAAACGGCGAGGGAAAGCAATCCGCTTTCGTTAAGCCCTGCGCAATCGGAAATCCGCTTGCCGCTCGTGTGCATCCGTGCAGCATTAGTAGCAGGACGGCAGGCACACACGCCTGTGTGTTTCCTACGTAATTGGACGTCGAGCATCTGAGAAATGTCCCCAACTATGTACATTTATTCCAACAGCTTTTTACATTTTCATTTTTTTTTTTACTATAACTTTCAATGTTTATAACTTTTGAGTCTATTAACAAAATCGAATGAAAAGCTAGAAAAGGAAAGACAATTTAATAACGCGTCGACTAGTATATAGATTATTAAAATATGATAAATATATTTTATTTTATTCGTAGTTTCCTCTCGAAAAATACATCAGATTAAATTGACAGAAAACTACTGTCAAGACAACTTTCATTGTTTATAATTATAGTTTCTATTAACAAAATCGAATGAAAACTTAGAGATGGAAAGACAATTTAATAATGCGTCGACTAGTATATAGACTATTAAAATTTGATAAATATACTTTATTTTATTCGCAGTTTTCTCTCGAAAAATACATCAGATTAAATTGACAGAAATTTATTGTCAAGACGGCTTTAAATGTTTATAACTATCGTGTCTATTAACAAAATCGAATGAAAACCTAGAGAAGGAAAGACAATTTAATAACGCCTCGACTAGTATATAGATCATTAAAATGTGATAAATATATTTTATTTTATTCGCAGTTTTCTCTCGTAAAATACATCAAATTAAATTGACAGAAATCTGTCAAGACAGCTTTAAATGTTTATAACTATCGTGTTTATTATCAAAATCGTATGAAAACCTAGAGAAAGAAAGACAATTTAATAACGCGTTGACTAGTATACAGATTATTACAATTTGATAAATATGTTTTATTTTATTCGCAGTTTCCTCTTGAAAATACATCAGATTAAATTGACAAAAAACTACTGCTAAGAACTCTCAATGTTTATAACTATTGTGTCTATTATCAAATTCTAAAGAAATTATAGAAAAGGAAAGACAATTTAATAATACGTCGACTAGTATATAGATTATTGAAATGTGATAAATATATTTTATTTTATTCGCAGTTTCCTCTCGAAAAATACATTAGTTTAAATTGACAGAAATCTACTGTCAAGACGGCTTTAAATGTTTATAACTATCATGTTTATTAACAAAATCGTATGAAAACCTAGAGAAAGAAAGACAATTTAATAACGCGTCGACTAGTATATAGATCATTAAAATTTGATAAATATATTTTATTTTATTCGTAGTTTTCTCTCGAAAAATACATCAGATTAAATTGACAGAAATCTACTGTAATCACGGCTTTAAATGTTTATAACTATCATGTCTATTAACAAAATCGAATGAATACCTAGAGGAGGAAAGACAATTTAATGACGTATCGACTAGTATATAGATTATGGATATTCGACTAATATTATCTATTATATAACATTATTATTCTTCATTAGCGTTCTAAGTGTCACTTTGGTGGTTTCAAAACCGAGTTTTGTGCTTTGTACATTCTCAGGGAATGGCTATGAATATCGAAATAACAAAACCCATCTTATACATTAATATGAAATAGTAGGGAACTTCATTTTTTTGTAGCAGGTCAATAATACACGAAATCACTTTGATGTGAACACTCTTCGCTCGTTAATTTTGATTTGCTATGAACATCCAACACATTTTTCCAAAGTTTATTCACATTAGCATTTAATATTTAAAAATCTACTCGAAAAATCTTTTTCTTTTTGATACCAAAAATAGATTTTGAGCATTTAACTGTACTTATCAGTATTTTCAAAAGTCTATTTAGTTGTAATAGTTATTTTTTTGTGAAGTTTTCTACATGAAAACAAAAAAAAAACGAAAAGATGTGTCGAGGTGACTCGACGGTTAAGCACGTTACATATTATTGTGCTCAGCGTTGATTTATTTGCGCGTTGTCTGTGAATAGCGTGCGAGAAATCGCGGAAACGCAATCGCACACCAACCGCACCGCATCGCGTCGTGTACTAATTTTCAAGCCGAGCATAGAGGAGAAAAGGTGCGCACAACCAAACGCTCCGAAAGATTCGTCCGCACATTGAAAAATATATTCACACATCAGTGGCGTATCATGTTTTTAATTCGTTTCTAACATATAGAAAATTCAACATAATCTAACCAAGAGAATGGCAAAGAGATGTATGCATTAGCCTCGACGAAATATCTCGGTGTTACTCAAAATTGAACTCAAAATTGACTCAAAATTGAAATTCACAAAACATGCTATAGGAATTAAGAAACATGTCACGTGTTGCTCCAAATACTTTCGTTCCCTTGCCTACAAATCCGAAGGTATCAGTGCACAAACATCGAGTTATCTATACAAGTCGATTTGTAGACCTTTGCTCGATTATGCATGTAGCTGTATGATGTTTGCCGCAAACATAGCAAAAAAAAAAAACATCTGGAAGTAGGCGAAAGGGCCGCCCTGCGATGTATTTCCAAAATGCGTCACCCTAATAATCCTCCGCATAACATAAAAAATGACCTACTATATAGTAAACTTCACATCATGCCCATTTCAACTCGACATTTAGAACTGATTCGGAAATGGATAACAAAAAAAACACGGACTTTCTTGAATCACTCGCTCCCTTCTCATTGTATTACCATCTATCCACCCACACTCATTCCTTAACTCCTACTGGCTCTCACTTGCAATCTTTGCAATCGCTAATGTAAATATACTTTTTGATATTATTCACTACTGTCATTTTTTTTTTCTCACTTTGTTAGAATGTGCAACTTTTCTTTTAAAATTTTGTAAAACACTTTGTATTTGAACCTTGGCTGAAGGACTGAAGGAATGGTCGATGGCCCGGTCCGATCGGGCTAAATACAAATATATATCTAACCAAGATATAATAATGAAAAGCTATCTTAAGTATATTACATAGATTAAGTATAAATCATCTTAATCTGACTAATTTAATCACTTATTTACCCTTTGATTCCTCAAATATTTGTTGATTTTAAAAATACTTTAGTTAAATTACTGATGACATCTGAAACTTTGGAAGTTTCAATAAACGAGCCGCCTCTGGTTTTACGTACACATATTGAACATTTACGGAGGTTTAGCATTTGCACTAGCCAGCAGCAGCATACCTTACACGTAAATAACGTGAAACGAAGCGCATGCATTGTATGCGTATGCATGAAGAGCAACCACGCTTTTTCGCTGTGCCCTTCTCGGAAATCTACAAACTACGAAACTACGAAACTACGAAACTACGAAACTACACACTACACACTACACACACACACACACACACACACACCAATATATACACACTCGTGTTGAATTTGTTGCCGTTTGTCACGCTCCGTAGATTGAAATTAATTATTTTTTAATTCAACATGCACTAAACACATACCTTCTTCTTTTTTTTTAATGAAGAAAACGATCTTTTTCTTCTTCAAAAAATTCCCAGAACTTCAAAATGAAAAACAAAATACAAGTTTTTTTGATATTTTCTAAATTATTGTGAATTATCTAAATTTTCAATAATTTAGAAACTTGTATTCTTCACTTTTTTTTAACCTTTCCGATTAGAAGTAAGCAAAAATTGCGATTTTAATGAGTTATGAACAATTACAATCATATTTTTTCCAAATATTTCTATCATAGTTTGGCGGCGAATTGCGTCTAAACGGCTCAACCCATTTCAATAAAATTTTGCACCGATATTCTCCAGTTATTGGAATAACTACTGAAAAAATACTAAGGCGATTGGTCAATTACTTTTCCGTTAATTGTGGTTTTAGTAGGTTGAGAATAATTACAATCGTTGTTTTTCCGAAATTGTAATGATTTGGACTTAG
>JAODAC010018026.1:0-11447 GCA_027575185.1 Mimaenictus wilsoni | reverse complement strand
TTTAGCGCACGCCTAAACCAATTTAATTAGACTAAATTTCACATCACCCTTGAATCTTGGATAGTAACCACTTCCTTGCCCATTCTAGTTATGGCACACTCCAATTTGGAATTTACGTAGTTATCACTTTCGCTGTGTCTTCAACCTTATCGTCTTTTGCACTTGTATTAGGAGATGTCGTCGTAGCACCGAGAATATCCGGTGTGGTGACTTGGTTAAACGTCTGATGTTTAATCAACTCCTTAAATTTACCATTAGCTAACGAGAGTAACGTATTATAGGACCCTTGCTCAACGATTGCACCATTTTCCAACACCGCGATGGTATCCGCGTTTTGTATCGTTGATAAACGATGAGCGATTGTTAGCACCGTGCGATTTTTCATAATACGTTCAAGTGCTTCTTGTACCAAGAATTCGGATTGAGCATCTAAAGCACTAAAAGAGAAATTGTACATAAAATATGATTAATTTAGTGCACATTGACAAATATATTGTTCCTGTGATGAACCAAAATAAGCCTGAATCAGATTGGACAAAATAAAACCTCTTTATATTTCTAAAAATAAAATTAACATGCTACTTACCTAGTAGCTTCATCTAATAACAAAATTGTAGGATTTTTAATAAGTGCACGAGCGATAGCAACACGTTGCTTTTGTCCACCACTCAACATGACACCACGTTCCCCAACCAAAGTGTTATACCCTTCTGGCAATTTGCTGACAAACTCATCAACATTAGCCTCCTTCGCAACTTGCATAAACAGCTCATCGGTAATCTTCTCCGGATCATCGGCGCCATATAAAATATTATCCTTGATACTCGAAGTGAATAATATTGGCTCCTAAAACAGCATAAAACATAGCATATAAACATACAACTATAAACTTAGCCGAAAATTAAACACAAATTAACGGTACCTGACTAACTGTGCCAATATTTCGTCTCAACCAATTGGGATTCAAGTCTTTCACATTATTACCATCGAGGATAACTAGTCCACTGTCCGGATCGTAAAGTCGTAGCAATAAAGCAGCTATCGTTGACTTTCCAGAGCCACTTGGACCCACCACAGCTACAGTTTTACCTGGTGCTAGTTTTAAGTTTAAGTTTTGGAAGACGTTGATGTCTGGACGTGAAGGATACGCGAATTTCACATCTTTGAATTCGATTTGTCCTTGTGGTGTTAACATCGGGGATAAACCACCTGTAATGCAACATTAAATAAGTTAAAAATTTACACATCTAAAAATAAACTTGCTAGGCTTACCACATGTTGGAATGCACGGCTCCCGATCAATCAATTCCCATAACCGACTTGCTGCACCTATTGATTTATTTAGTTCGGAGTAGAAACTCGTTAATCCACCCACGGAAACCCCAATATACGCTGCGTACAACAAAAACGAAGAGAGATTGCCGACAGTTATGGTTTCGGAGGAAACCATTACACCACCATAGTACAATACCGAAATTATTATCAGATTTCCACTTAATCCTGTCTACAAAATGACAAAAACTGTGATACGTTCTTTTTTGATTGCAAAAACGTTCTTTATTCGGACATGAAGAATTATATTCATTCATTCAAAATAGGGAATTCTATTATTTTATTTAAAAATAAAGAATTCAATTTTTTAATTAAAAAATAAACTTACCATTCCATAGAAGAATGCTCTAGCTTTGGACTCCTTGTAGCCGATTTGTAAAACTTGATCAATTTTACTCTGATATAAATTAACTTCTTTCTGCTCCTGACCGAAAGTTCGCACCGTGCGAATATTGGAAATCTTTTCCTCAGACACCTGTGATGCATCAGCGAGGACATCTTGTACTTTGCGTGAAATACGACGTACGTAACGGCCGTAAAATACAGCCAAAGCTGCGACTGGAGGCACTATTGCAAGGCCAACGAATGCCAATTCATAAGACATGTAAAACTATTAAAAATGAATTAGATAAATAAAAAAGTAATAAGTAGAGACGAAAGTAATATACCATCATGCCACTGCCAGCTAGCACCATTATAGTTGATCTTAAACCATCGGAGATATTCTGTGATAAAGCCTGTCCTACAATCTGGGTGTCTGATGACAATCGGTTTACCAATTCCCCAGTGGTTCTTTTATCAAAGAAACCTTGTTCTTGTCTAAGTATTGAGGAAAATACTTGCATTCTAAGCCTTTGTGTCATTCTATAACCTGTAAAAAATGAATATATTTCATTACAGAAGAAATAAGTAGGTTTAGAGTAAAGTAACACAAAATATGTTGATTAGGTTATGTTTAACCCCATCTCGAGCGGCACCGTGCGTGCAGAATGTAAAAGGTTAAGCCTTAGCTTTCAGGATGTTCGACTACGAGGTAATGTTCGGTTGTACTCGTCTCGAGACTAGGAATGTCAACTTTTCACGAAATATCGATACTTTTTAGAATCGATACTTTTGAAACTTTCGATACTTATTCATATTGATATGTATCAACAAGTATTGGTTATCAATATGTATCGACAAGTATTGGTTATCGATAAGTATCAAAAATTAAAGTATCGATAAATATCGATATCAATACTCTTTTGACATCCCTACTCGAGACACCCAAACGCTAGCGAGAAACGTCTTGAGTGCAAATCGTTAATATAGCTACTTTTATAGGTTAAAATTACAAGTTTCTAGGTTATACTTTTACATACCTACTGTTGACATTATGTACACTCTACCGAAATTGCAAACTGCACCAAGGCAAAAAACACCAACAAGTACACCACATAATGTGTTCAATTTCGTCTGTGCTGCACTGGCATTTCCCACATTTTCGTAAATAATGTCCAAAACTTTGCCTAAACTGAACGGTACAGCCATTGACACTGAACTAGAGACAATCAATAAACCAACAGCTCCTGTAAAACGTAAAAGAATTAATGAAAACCCTCCCTATAAATCCTTTTCTGCTTATTTACCGGTAAGCTTCCATTTTTCCTTTTTAGCCAAAGCAAACAATCTCGCATACGCACTCTTCTTGTCACTCCTAGGGATTTCGATTTTGATCGGTGGTATATCCGAGCTGGACCTACGAATCACGATCGTCGCCTTGTTCTTGACGTTGCCGATATTCAACGCAACGTAGGAATCGGCAGAATCGTTCTTCTTCATTTTGCGTGTGAGATATCGACGCGTTTCAGTCAGAAGTCGCGATTTATTCGCGTCGAAGTGTCGGCCTGCTTGCAGCAGGTTATGTCGTCGGTTGCGAAGCAAAGAACACAGTAACATGTTTGTCAGGCGCATCAGGCGGGTCAGCTTTGATTGTTGAGCGCAACGGGGTGATAAAAAAACGGTGGATTATGACGTCGGTTACATATTGTGCATCGCACGGCACCACAACGCGAATAAACCACAGTAAACAATAATATGTGTCACGTAAACGTGCGCTCTCTGTACACATTATTTTTATCAACTCATTCGCAGTCCTGCTATTTCGAAATTTTCATTCATTGTAGTTTATTCAATCGACTTCCGTGTAGAGTTGGTTGCATATGCAATAATATTGTGAATATTTATAAAATTAGGAGTCGTGTATATATTTGTATATTAAAAAAATTAAATAACTAGGAATATATTAAATGTATTTCAATAAAACCGATACGAATCGATTTATTATTAAAGAATGTGTCCTGATATTTCGTTGAATTTGATTGGTGTATGCTAAAGGACTATCAAAACCCTCTATTTTTACTCATTTGTTCATCTTCACAAATCTAGTCGTGAAAGTACATCGTTGATACCAACCTAATCGATTATAAATTACAGCAAATCATCAGCGATCTACATTGATGAGGAATGGGAGGAAAATAATGTGAAAGAAACAGTTTTTTGATGCAGACTTCTTTGGATAATCCCAAAGCTTTGATGGAAGTAGATAACAGACATTCATAGCAGCGCCACCTGTGCTTCAACGTTATTATGCATTCGTTGGACACTGATTGTGAGTCAGGTGGGAGAATTTGCTGCAAAGGTAGATAACAATATATAAATCTATATCACCGTTTCTCAAAGTGTGCGTCGCGATCCGGCACCTGGCCTCCCAGACATTCAGTTGGTCTGAATCGAGACAAGAATTTTTTTTTCATACTAATACTTTGGTTAGTTACTAGGAATAGTGCTAAAGGGTTTCTTTGGCAAGGCAATGGCCCAGCTCGAAAAAGTACCCAGTACCCCACAACCATTACTATGGCTGTTCTGCCAAAACCAGAGAAGAGGGAATGAGTCTTGTAAGGTCAGGGACACCATTTTATTTTGCTGATGGTACTCCGCAAACTTTGTGGACGATGGTCAATCTAACCGGATTGTGAGCACCGGTTTAAAACAGGCGAACATGACTAAGCTGCGAAATGCCGTCAGAGGGTGCATACTACGTACCAGCAGAGTATACTGCACAGACCCCACGAAAGCAGCAGAGGTACTAGCAGGCATACCGCCGGCTGATCTCTTAGTACAAAAACGGAATCAGAGGTACCACGAAAAGAAGTAGGATAACTTTGTGAACGATGGACAATCTAACCGGATTGTGAGCACCGGTTTAAAACAGGCGAACAGGACTAAGCTGCGAAATGCCGTCAGAGGGTGCATACGACGTACCAGCAGAGCATACTGCACAGTCCCCACGAAAGCAGCAGAGGTACTAGCAGACATACCGTCGGCTGATCTCTTAATGGAAAAACGGAATCAGCGATACCACGAAAAAAAGCAGGGAAATAACTCGGTGATAGTAGATGTAATGTCCAGCTGGGAGGAGCGATGGAAGACAGGTACAACATCAAAGTGGGTAAAGCAGCGGATTCCGGACCTTCATACATGCTTAGATAGATCACACGGGACCGGTAATTACTACCTCACTGAAATGATGACGGGACACGGGGTATTATGTGGCATATTTCAAACACATTGGAAAGCGCCCAGATGATACAAGTCGATACTGCTCCTTGGCCATTCCAGACGGTGCTGAGCATACTCTGGCACCTTCTCCTGCATGGAGCACACAACTCCTGGACATGCTGAGAATCACGCAATGTGGAATACCCACGCTCGAACAATTGAGCCGCAGGAAAAGCCTGCAAAAAGCATGGATGGCGGTAATCTCCTTCTGTGAGAAAAATCTCAAACAGAAGGAATGAACACCAGACAAATGGATTAAGGGAATACACCTCGAAGAAATGCTTCCGTAACGGTGCCGAGGAGTATCAACTCTTATTCTAAGGGTAGAGCGAAGGCCGGAACAAGTGGCCCATTAGAAAGGGAGCTGCTACTTTCCAATGGGCCACTTGTTCCGGTTAGTACTACGCCGGCAACGCCCATTAAAAAAACGTTTAAAATTAGTTTCAAATCAGTTGCTATCCGAACGCCATACGAACTACTTCTTCACACCGACTTACGATACAACAGTCAACGGGTAGTTGTCGACCTGCAATCTTCTGATATTTCTGTGCTTTAAGTTGGGCTGGGCTGCAAGGCTGCAAAGACCAAGCGCACTCACCTTATTACATGTCTGCTGTCTACCCAGCACAAGTGTTCACGTATTTTTCGTTGCATTTACACCTTGTGGGGCCCCCTTGCGCTCATCGTGTTACGGAAAAGACCGGTAGGCATTGTTTTGCCACGCAATGTGTATTATACTCTATTGATGTTTTATTTTTCTTGTTACCGTCTATCCCCTGCTAGTTATCTATCTATTTCTATTACTCCTGAATAGTTGCAGCGTTCAACTTTATCTTGTTCTGTGTCCCGAAGTTTGATTTGAGAATGACCCGCATCACCACCCTGGTGAGGCGTTTAGAGTCAAAGCCAAAATGGGTAGAGGGCAACAGATGTCCACAAGGGGATCAGTGAAGGAACGCAGAAATGGCGTTCCTGTGAAATATCGTTTTAATTGATATTGATAATATCGATATATTCATATCGTCTTGCAAATGTCTATATATATATTTTTTATTCAACAACCTTTTTCTACCACATAGTGGTGTAAGAAATAGTATCTTTTATCGGTGCAATCCGGTCTCGCTACTGATGGTACCTACCTACTCTGAACTTTTTGTGCATATGGTTTTTTTTCCGAGGACCGTGGTAAGCGAATCGCCCAACATTCGTTCGCGTTTTTACCGCGAAATCAGTAGTTCACGGACGGTCACCCATCCAACGCCTAGCTACTTCCGACGTTGCTTAACTGCAGTGATCTAACGAACACCGAGCTCAGCCGCCGCTCATTCGTGATTTAATAAAATAAAAATCTCACAGGTTCATCGCAAAATGAACTTTTTATTTCTTCATGGAAAAATAATATTGTATTTGGTCCAGAGACCTGGCCATCGACCATTCTTGTCCTTGATTTATTGCCATTGTACGTGTATATATTACTTTTATTAATTATATTATTACTTTATATTAATTTTATATATACTGAATCACTTACTTGGTAAAGTTTTTATTTTATTTATTCAACAACCTTTTTTCTACCACATAGTGGTGTAAGAGAATAGTAACTTTTATCCGTTCCAATCCGGTGGTCTCGCTACTGATGGTATCTGCTCTGAACTTTTTGTGCATATGGGTTTTTTCCGGGGACCAAGTGGAGAGACCAAGTGGTCACCCATCCAACGCCTAGCTACGTCCGACGTTGCTTAACTGTAGTGATCTAACGAGCACCGAGCTCCACAACGCGGCAAGCCGCCGCTTGAAAATATCTATATATTTATATATATATAGGAAAATTGGAAATATCGATTTCAACAAATATCGATATTTCATCATCGTCAGACATGTCTGCTGAACTCCATATAGAGCGCAGAGAAGCGAAGGCTGTCCTTGCTTTTTTAATTCTGGACTCCACGTCTTTCTCACAATCAGTTAATAATTTTCAACAATTCATCTACTACGTTCCAAAAACGATATACTCAATTTGAATAACAAATTTTGAAAATCTCTACATATTTCACTGTTTCCTATACTCAAAATATGTTCATATCAAAACATGTTATTTTGTCGACAAGCAACAGTTTCCATAAATAACCTTATAATTAGCATAAAGTAATGATTAAAACGTGTCGCTTTAAATAATGATGCCTAACCTAACCTAACCAAGCAGAAACAGTAACAAAGCCGGTTTAATGGATTGATTGTAAAAAAAACATTCGGTTTCGTTTTCACATGAACTAATTGTAAACGCTTACCATACATCGATATAAACGTTGTCCATTTGTTTCCCCTACTAGTTTACTCAATCGTGGGTCGTTACCAACTTTTGCTTACTTCCTCTCATTATTGGTTCATTTCTATTGACCGAGGAACATGCGGCATGTCAGCAAGCCCATACACCGGTATATCAACGAGTGGTAATTTCATCAGCAAGGTGTTAACAATTTTATTTTCCAAGCTTGCTAATAACGCACTAATCAATCGCCATCGACAATAGGTTTTGTACACATGACATGACATGGACCTGTGATCTTATATGTATGACGTCAATTTTGTTTTTTCGTTGACAAAGAGTGAAATTCTGATGCAAATCTTGTAATCTTGGCATGGCAACATTGTTTTTCACTTGGAGAAAGGCTTGTCTTATGCAATTGCTGGCTGGATTTGAATATGTATTACATTTGTGATTGTAATATTTCTAGAGGCACTTCAAAATTATGCGAGATGCGAGCGAATTTACGAATGTAAATAAATATAAGGCTAATAATCGGAGATATGATAATGTGTGTACACGTATTAATATCAGTTGTTATCAGTTGGAAATGAATCGATAATGTTGGAATTGTGATAATTAAAATTATCTTATCGTTAGATGTTATAACATGTTCAGATCGACAGATTTATTTTCGAGTTTTATAACTGTAAATAGTTCAATAAACTTATAATTAGAGTATTTATTAAGGACTGACAATGAATCAAAATGAAAATGAAATATATGTTTATTTAAATAGAGAAAATCTGTATCTGCAGGTTTAAACATCTTAGTTCTAGTTTCATGACAACCTATGTTAAGATTTCATGTTAAGTAAGATAAAGTTTGTTAATTTCATGTAAGGTCGTGTAAAGTTAAGGTCAATGGCATTGCTATAATTAGAGATGCCAAAAAAAGTATCGCTATCGATACTTTAATTTTCGATACTTATCGATAGTATCGAATCGGTCATTTTCGATACTTTTAGATATGCCTCCACACTGAGTCCATCTGTTAATCACAACCACCAATTAGGATGGTAAACGTTCTCTGAGCGAAATTTCGATTCCTGATCCTGTGTTGTTACATTGTTGCTTACAATTAGTATCGATGCTTTCTTTCAATTCAAATTCATTTAAATTTTGCCACTTTTTGATAGAAACTTAGTTCAGCCTTAATTTACACAATCAGTAATTTAACAAACAATTTCATTACATAGGAATTACCGCGATATTTATCATCCTCAAAATGTAGTAACATCAGAAAAATGCGGTCGATAATATACTGGAAGATTACTGTAACGAGTAAAAAATAGTTTGAAAATACCTTAACAGGTGGCGCCAATGTGTATTTTCGATACCAATAAGTATCGATACTTTTCTTCGATACTTGGGTATCGAAAGTATCGAAGTGTCAAAAGTATCGATACTTCGTGAAAAGTTGACATTCCTAGCTATAATATATACGAGATGAGGCAATTTTGAGGACAACAATTTAATTATATGGAATTGCAAACTTTGCAACTAGTTTCTTTTGATTTGTCGGGCAATAAAATGAAGAAGATTAATGTTTTTCACTTGGAGAAACGCTTGTCTTATGCAATTGCTGGCTGGATTTGAATATGTATTACATTTGTGATTGTAATATTTCTAGAGGCACTTCAAAATTATGCGAGATGCGAGCAAATTTATGAATGTAAATAAATATATATAGTTAATAATCGGAGATATGATAATGTGTGTACACGTATTGATATCAGTTGTTATCAGTTGGAAATGAATCGATAATGTTGGAATTGTGATTATTAGAATTATCTTATTGTTAGATGTTATAACATTTTCAGATCGACAGATTTATTTTCGAGTTTTATAACTGTTAATAGTTCAATAAACTTATAATTAGAGTATTTATTAAGGACTGACAATGAATGAAAATGAAATATATGTTTATTTAATTGGTGAAAATCCATATCTGCAGGTTTAAACATCTTAATTCTAGTTTCATGACAACCTATGTTAAGATTTCATGTTAAGTAAGATAAACTTTGTTAATTTCATGTAAGGTCATGTACGGTTAAGGTTAGTGTCATTGCTATAATTAGGCATGTCAAAAAAGTATCGGTATCGATAAGTATCGATACTACGTGTCGATACATATCGATACTTTAATTTTCGATACTTATCGATAGTATCGAATCGGTCATTTTCGATACTTTTAGACATGCCTCCACACTGAGTCCATCTGTTAATCACAACCACCAATTAGGATGGTAAACGTTCTCTGAGCGAAATTTCGATTCCTGATACTATTTTTATAATACT
Source organism: Mimaenictus wilsoni (assembly GCA_027575185.1). Lineage (NCBI taxonomy): Eukaryota > Metazoa > Arthropoda > Insecta > Coleoptera > Staphylinidae > Mimaenictus > Mimaenictus wilsoni. The sequence continues at coordinate 1,910 of JAODAC010018026.1, read as the reverse complement.
TGTTGCATTGTTGCTTAGTATCGATACTTCCCTTCAATTCAAATTCATTTAAATTTTGCCACATTTTGATAGAAACTTAGTTTAGCCTTAATTTACACAATCAGTAATTTAACAAACAATTTCATTACTTAGGAATTACCGCGATATTTATCATTCTCAAAATATCATAATGTCACATCAGAAAAATGGGGTTGATAATATACTGGAAGATTACTGTAACGAGTAAAAAATAGTTTGAAAATACCTTAACAGGTGGCGCCAATGTGTATTTTCGATACCAATAAGTATCGACACTTTTCTTCGATACTTGCGAATGGAAAGTATCGCATTGGACAGAATCCGCATAACACAGGTCAAGGGATAGTACTGAACTCTCGTAAACTAACGGTTCTGGAAACGTTTCTGTTCTTGGCTGGATTTCGTGTATTAAAAGTGCCGCATAACCTGACGTATAAGATTTTATAAAACAAGCAAAAATTAAGTAAGATAATGCAATACGCCTGGAGGTCGTTAAATAATTGCAAAATACAAATTTTCTACTTCCACTTGGGTTTAAGACATTAACAATTTAACGAGAACTTCATTTTACGCGATTTTATTTTATACAAACTTTCTTTTGCATACTATATAACGAACTTTCTACAACATTTTCGCAAACGATTAAACACACGATTAAATTTCAAGTTATTACAATAATTTCAAATGATTAAAATTTATAAATTTACAAAATTCAGAGAAAATAAATTTAAAAAAACATGGGAACTGTGTTTCCTTGTTTTCCCTTGTTTCTTTGTTCTCTTGAAATCTGTCCGAAGAAAGAAAACAAACACAGCTGGTTTCCGAGACAAAATCAGCTGAAACCCAGCCGGTTTGGAGCTACCAGCCTTCCGCCTCGTGGCCGTCGACGTCGCCACTGCAAATGCCGCGGAGTTGATACCGACAGCCGCCCAACCCGATCAGCACCGTTCTTTTGCGCCCATGATGATGCGTCAACAATGTTTTCGTTCAGCGCCTCGCCCGCAACGAGACCAGCTGAGCTCGGTCGACGCAGCACGCTCGCACGTTGCGCAGCTCACTTGCTTTGTCCACTCGATCATCGACGTCGTCGTAGCGCTTCTACCTACTTTTTGCGCTGAGCGCACGCCGCAACCGAATCAGTAGCGACGCGGCGATTGTGGATCGCGCTGCGCCGCCGTCAGCCGACGACGAAAAGCGCTATAAGTTTAATTCACACGCGCCGGCCTCCAGCAGAGACCCTACGCACGTACGTACGCACGTCAAAAGCGGCGAGCGTGTGTCAATCGCATCCCCTCACAATGCCATCGCGGCACAAGTGAGCCGGAGAAAACTTTCCGCTAATCTCCACCAAACCCCAATCCATCGAAACCAATGAAGTCGACGTTAAGTTTAAAGTGCAAAACGCGTTTTATTTAAATAGTTTATTAAAACATTTGAAATCGTATAACTTAAGTGTTATTTCGTATTATAAAACGGGTAAGTCCAGCAAAATTTTCCATTCGTATAATGTGCATTGTAATAAAGTGTGTAGTGGAAGTTAGTATGGCGATAGGTTGGTTTACCGCTCATTGTTTTCGGCATTGTTTCGCAAAAGTTTATCGTGAGTTAGACCAGCTTACGCCGCATAACTTTGACCGACTTTTGAGTCGTGAGTCTTTTATTTGTGGAATAAATTCTTCTATTTTCCATTAAATAGAATTAAATTTGAGAAAACAATACCATTTTGTTTTATTGTCAATGTATATATTGTAATATTTACAATATCTTGTTTTGGTTATACCAGGAAAAATATTGTGTTCTCTAGTGATGTCAAAAAAGTATCGGTATCGATAAGTATCGGTATCGATAAGTATCGGTATCGATAAGTATCGATACCACGTGACGATACTTAT
>JAODAC010018015.1:0-20573 GCA_027575185.1 Mimaenictus wilsoni | reverse complement strand
TATATAAGACAATAATATATTTTAAAAAACATCTCGCACCAATGAGGTTAGGCTAAAGATGATATCGTCTGAAAGAGGGCGTTTTCGGTAGTAGATATATACCAAATTTATTACATTGTCCCAGGAATTGGCATTTTTGGAACAACTTTGATGGATTAGTTTAAATAATTTTATAATATATCTTCAAAGAAATGTAAAAAAGTTATTTTGCACGAATATAAAGGAAATGTATATGGTGTCATCACAAAAAAGTTGATTTACGAGCCATAATTTACCTTATTTATAAAGTTTTGATAAAAACGCCCACTAAATTAATGCAAATGATCATAATAATGCAAATTTCCCTTTGTTACTTTTAAATAGGATTACTTTACAGTAAAACTGAAAAATCATATATGTTTTACATAAAATTTAACAAAATGACTTATGGGGGGCAAGAACATTGCTTTTAGCCACTGTGTGTCGTCGGGCAAAATATACGCTTAGCTTCTTGGTTTCTCCTTTCAAATTATCAAATCTAACTTTTTCCAGTGCAGATTTTCGTATTGATTAAAAATCTGATAACAGTTTTCCTATATCAATCCTTGTTTTCAAGACATTATTTTTATAAATCCCTCAGTATTTGCGTTAGATTTCAACCGGTTGTGCATATAAATATTGAAATCACTGTTAAACTTGTGAAATAATTTCAAACTTCAAAAACGGTGGGTGATATTTAAAAATGGTTTAAAAATATGAATCAGCATGTGAATCTGAATTGTATGAAATTATTTATGAATACCAAGATGTACGCGTAGTTTTTTTCAAAATCTATCATCAAATCAAAACCATATCTAATTAAGTTTAGCAATACTAACAAACAAGTGTGGTTGCTGGTCCTCAAACATCCGCCATGGTTCTATTTTTTCCAATGCAGATTTTCATATAAATGTTGTTACAAATTCTCTTAGTAAGGTGCCAGTAACTTCCTCCCCCCCCCATTCATTCCATTGCATACATTCATTATAATAAGTAACAAGTAAAACTTAACATACTAAATACTATCAAACAAAAATTGATTAAATAAATATCATTTCAACAAAAAATAATCAAACCCGCTAAACTTCTTTTGCATTTTCACTTCCTATCCTTACTCCGGACTCCTTCTGCCTGGCGTTTTGCTCCTTCACTCCCTAGGTACCTTCAATTTGACGCCTCCCTGTAGTTGATGGTAGGTAAGCGTCCATTCCGCGCTCAGCCACTCTTTCACTCCCCTTATTTTCCTCTGACTATCACGCGCCCACTCCTCTTTCACTCCTATACAATCACTCTCAACATTCTCCCAGGAATCCCTCCGCCTTCCACATAGGATACACCTGATATATTCTCTATCACGTCTGGTTTTCAAGACATTGATGTTTTAAATCCCTCAAAAAATGGTGGGTGGGTGATACTGAAAAACATTTTGAATCAGCAAGTCACTGTTGCTATAAAATTAGTATTTAATACCAAGATACACGCTTCATTTTTCGTTATTCGACGCATACGAAAGGAATAGTAGTTTGTTATTTATGTCTAACAGATGATCTATCGATAAAATTTGAATTTTAAATTTCGCCTGTAGTTCTTTACAATGTCAGAAATCAAGATTTGATTACGAAATTTAATACGTAATATTTTGGAGTATCTCAATTAAACTAAAGTAAGAATGGTTGATTAATTAGCGTATTTGGAAAACTAGCCTTCTCTACAAGGTGTTACTTTTTCTACTGTTATGTTAGTTCGATTAAGGTTGGTTGATGTTTGCACCGGCGCGGCGATTTCTAATTGTAATTTCCAATGATTTTATCGCATTTCAATAATTTAACATAAAAGTGAACGTGGGCGGACCGTGATTGATTAGAGCCGATATTTTACGAGCCCGATCGCTGGTCACTCGTAAATCTACCTCAAGCTGTTTATTTTCCGAGTCCGACTGTAATTTAATTAGCATTTTAATTTGAATACTATGTAATTATAGCTTAATTATAATTTGGTGATACAATATGAGATAGATTGGTTGAACAGTCTTTAGATTCAGAATATTTAAATTGTACGAATACAATTTAAATATGCTACATTTTAATATGTATATTTCAACGTATAAATTTTAATCAACGCAAAATTTAAATTATTTACATTTTAATTATGAATGTGATAAAGTTATCGGGGTAATATATGGATAGTTCTGCGTCAGAGAGAAGATAAATTAACGCAATTCTTAATGGTTCTATTATTTCCACACGAAAACACGTACATGCAAGAAATAAAACTTAATAGTGAGTTATCAGATCATTAAAGTTAATTGCGTTATTATTTACTAATTATTTTATTGTCTTGACTGACGTGTAGAGGCGTAACCCACTTTTAATCTGAATTTGGAGCTATAATTATAGTTTAACCTCATCAAACTTGTGTTCAAAGTTATAGTTCTGTTTAAATCATTAAACATTGTTCTGATTTCATTCAGTCTTGATTGTTTTAGTAAAATTAGTAAAAATACGTATTTCAGTAAAATATAATTATTATAACGGCAATCATCATAAAAGATGTCTTATCAGTATTGTCTGATAATGTTGTGAAACAAACTTGTGAATAAAACGCCCGAGTGTCGAATAATGCGCTCATTGTCAGTTGCTTGTGGTATGAAATAGTGTGAAATTCCCCAAAGATTACACAGATCACATGTAAGTAATTTGGTTTTTCTCTTCTCTAATTTGCAGAATTTTGCGGCCTCGGATGACGGTTGGGATATTTGCGAGCAGCGCCTGAAATGGAGTGGTGAGTGGAAATTTGCAGCATCCGGTTTGTGGCGCTCGTAAAATTCGGCGTATTTTAACACCCGTAGCATTGAAGACGCCCGAGAGCGTCATTAATTCAAAGTATGCGAAATTTGGCCAGAATCAATCAGCGAGACAAAGCGCACGTTGACGCACACACAAAGATAGACAGAAAACGCAGCCGCGCACGCGAATCAGTTCAGCCTCTTGTTGTGCCGAAGAGATAGCCTTGCAACTTTTATCATTGGCCTAAATAAATACATTCATGAAACGTTCTGAACCGCCTGGCAAAAACACTCTTAATATTCACGCAACACCAATGCAGACACATTCATCACTCTGATCAAAAGTTGAAGCTTAATACACTCATTTTTCACCCGTAATTTATAAGTTTAATATCTTTATTTATCAAAATATATAAAAACAAGAGTTCGGTTATGACCACACGACGAAACGAAATATATATTCTAACTGTTTAATCATTATTTTAGTCATTAGATGCATCAGAATTTATTTATTTTTTGTTTAATTTACTGAGCATCGACTGATATGGTGATATTAGAGGCTAATACTATTGATAAGAAGGAGAATTCACTTTACTCCCACCGAGAATCGAACCCGGGACCTCGTGGGCAGTAGTCATCAACCATACCACTGCGCCACTTGGCTGGACTTGATTTTATTTTGTTTTTATGACTGACAATGAGACAAATAAGATACATAAGTATATTAAGATTAGAAGGCAACCACATTAACATCTGTGATTGTTATAGAAGTCTTCTTCAGCCTGGGCAAGGTTAGCAACCTGTCCAAAGGGAATTAATATGCTCATAGTTACCCAGAACAATTCTGGAAGAATGACAGGCCACTGGCCTATGCCCGTTCCGCGACAAGGCGGGATAACGAAGAAGAAGAAGAAGAAGATTAGAAGTAATTATATTTGAGACACCATTTGATGCATTCAATTGTCACTCCTGCGTATCAAACATTGTTACGTTTATGACTTGATTACCCTGAACGAGGCTTGGCGCCGGCGTTACATTGCAATTTCGGTAAAATGCTGACTCTGAGCGACTCACCAGACGCGGACGAAGAAAACTATAAGTAATCGTTTTACAAATATCCCGAATATTATAGATAAGCAATAAATGCATATCCAACTAAAGTGTGTCCCAAAATAGACACCAAACTTTCTCTTGGAGGATGTACCCAGTCGGTTTTTCCTGCGAAACCGAAAGTTCGAGTGAGAAAATTAGAAAATAGAACAGAAAAGATAGCAGCTTGCTGCTGGCATACGTTTGTATTCCATTTTAACATTCATTTTATTGCAATCTCCATTCGGTTATTGTACCACTATTTACTACCTGCACAGAGTTTTAAATTTCACAATTCAGAATGTCTATTATCATTGTCTGAGTGTATTATCATGGGCACTATGAACAGACCTGATAACTCTTGGTAATATAATTAACGGAATCCACTGTCGGTTGTTGGTAAAACATGTTGGTAATTAGCACAAAAGATATACACTTTAAATTAATATTTCAGAATTTGGTTTTATTTTCGTACAATGTACATTTCGCCGCGAGGCATCATCATATACTATCCTGTTACAGTCTAGAATTCGGATATTTATACAAAAAAAAATTACTACGGGGGTACAACATTACGGGTGAGGGGAGAGCTTAGAATTAGGTCTAACTGGTCATTTAAGACAGTATTCGAGTTTGCGTTTATGGCTTCCAGCGCATCTTGATAAAGTAACCTATGTTATAAGTTATACGATGTGCTGGCTCAACGCAACCGAGCCACTCCAAGAGTTAAATTAAAAACAATAAAAATAAAAAATATCCTATCTGTCAAATTGAAGCAATACATACATTTAAAGGAAAGAAAAGTTAAAATCGGGCTGTTAGTTTCCCAGCTATCTGCCGCCTAAGTTCGGCTCGCATTCACCAGTTTACTCCCAAGACAAGCGCGCATTTAGAAGTTTAATTTTAATTTTAAAAAGTTAAAATGCAGTATTCAATAAAACTGCACTCAAAGGAAGATTATAATTGTTATTTAATTCAGTATACCTACGCAATAAACGTAAATGCCTTTTGATGTTTATTGGTTTTAAATGTAAATAATTAAATATTAAAATTTAAATTAATTTAATTGCGGTCGTATAATTGACTGATTGCAGGCGAAAAATAAGGTCGTGAAATTAAAAGGTGTGTGCTCTCTTCGTAATTACTATATTCACGTTGAAATTATCATGCTAATCAGGAATGAACTGAGCGTAATTTAATATTCAACATGCATGAAAGTTTGCTAATTATTGGTAGGAAGAAACCGGATGGCTACGTTTGCGTTACATACGATTCTGCATGCAAAAATAGGCGAGACGGTTTGGCAAGGTGAACAACGCGAAATGCGTCGTCTGCGTACGAAATGTGTGCCGAATTAATTCATCAATATGCAGACATAATATGAGCGCAATTAATCAACATGTGTGCGAGAGTGGCGAATTGCAAATTTGCGATGTGTCGTCACCGGATCATGCGGAGCAGATGGAAGAAGCGATTAGAATGATAAATTATAATTTTGAACATTTTGGATTTATTTGCTAATCTAATTGCAAATAAAATGCAAATGAATAGGAATAATTTTTATATTCACTGAAAAAATGGAATGTATAAAGAAGTTTGTAAAATTTTAGTGTTTTGGGCCGGAGTTACGTGTCGCTTTGTCTGACCGGACAACTACTTTCAAGCGTACTAATATGTTGTGTATAATATGAGGTGAGTTTCGAGTGTAGCACCTGTGCCTTACCATTAGATCACCACTCATTGTCAGATTAATACGAATGTGCAAGTCCGTAATTTTTGCTATTTTCTTCGCGGCCAAAGTTTGTAATATTACATTGGAGGCGCCACAATTTGTCACCGAATTTGAATTTGAGAAAAACGCATTTGAAAACTTTAAGATGCATAATTCAATTCATTCAATAAATAACTATTTCGATTGTAACTTCGTCATTTCTTGGAACTTTTCTTTGAAACATTTTTGACATTTTTTTATGTTAAGAAACTTTAAGGAAATTATAAATTATATTTTTGACCCTGCTAGTTAAGGTGGACTATATCCTAAGGTGGATAAGGTGGGTTAAGGTGGATATATATACCTTAACTATTATTCTTCTAAGTAATCAATATCAACATCTTTAAAAATCTTACCATAAACGAAATCATTGCCAGTTTCTTTTTATTATTTACAAAAATAACAGGTTTTCATAAACGCCTAGTTTATTATATACGATTGTGTATTATGTCTTCCATTCGTATGGGTGTTCAATGAGCTGTCAATAACGATTGCTAACGATTAATCGCTGAAGTGCGCGTACTATGACTGCGTCCAAAGATTGTTCAGTTGCTTACGAGCAAGGTCGAAATATACGAAACGCGATTAACGTGCAAATCGTAAATATTGTAAAGCGACAGCGTGGTTTCGTACGCGCGAATAGGATTAACGCACCACGGCTGTCCTGTGACAGTTCGCCTTTGCAATCTTGCAATCCTTTCAAGCGTTTCAAGCCTTGTTGTGATTTTTTTTTGTTGTTGTTGTTGTAGAAGCGATTGATATATTTTCAAGTATCGTGCTACGCATAAATATGTTGCAATCACGCTGAATTTATTCATTTGTTGATTATTACGATTTTTTATTATGTGGTATTTTTAGAAGTCCCACTTTCGCACCTGTTTTTTGTTTTACCAGATATATAAATATTCTTATCTTTTATTTGTTTTAGTTGTTTTTTTATGGTTCATTTGTGTGTTTGCACAATGAAAATAGACACATTTTGCAACAGAGTGATAATGCGCACTGCAATCAGTTGCATTGACGTAGGTTCGATGATTTATCGCGCTTTATGCGAGCTCAAAGTCGTTAAAACTGCAAATTGGCTTTTTTTAGCTTCCGCAAATAGATGGGAATTACTGGAAACAATATATACTTTGGCCGCATTTCCGGTGTTTAAGGCCGCGGTTACATGCCGTGATGTCAGATCGTTCAATTCGCGCATGCGCAGAATTTGTCTCTACGTATTGTGATATCGAAAATATCGATCATTATTTACATGCTGCTGTTTAGTGCCGATGACCCACGTCTTAAAAACCTTTGTCTGGGTCATTAGGAGGACGATCATGCCCGGTCTCTATATTTTTAACACAGGTCCCTGAGTCACTCACAGATTCCGATATCAATAAATATCGATATATCGGTATTTGAACCCGATATCACGACTATAGAAAATATGGATATTTTGTCAAGAACTGTCTAGTCAAACAACGTATTACTAGTAGACCGCTCAGAAGTTAACGTAGGAAGAGAAATTACAGGGAATTTCCGAGGGGTGTAGGAGACTTCAGCTAATGTATTCAAAGCAAATTACATCTCTAGAAGGTCTATATCCTGGGCAAATGGCGGCCTGCGGGCCGAATTTTCTCTGGCCCGTATATATTATTATTAAAAACACAAATATTAGTTTTTGTTTAACCTAAATTGGGGTATAAAACATTTTAGATAAAATATTAAGCAATATTTGTACATTCGACATCTTTAGCAAAATTCTTAAAATTAGAAGAGAAAAAAAAACTGTTTGGCCCGAGGTCAAATTTTCATCTGCAATATGGCCCGACTATCAAAATATAGGCCACTGGTCTATAGATAAATCGCATAAAACACGCTGTACTACTATGAACCCACCTAAAGAAATGTAGGCAACTTAATATACTGTACCCTAGACTCTTAAGTCACAAACATTTGAAATATTTTATACTACAAATAAAAATAAAATACTAAAGATAGCATTTTTTTTCTCAATTGTCATTCTTCTTGATTGAAACAAACTCATTTGAAGCTATTGCCCACCACGAACTTATTTGCAATTATTGTGTGATAAGCAAAAATATTTAGTGACGACTGGTGCTCCTCGTGCACTCACATGTAAATAATGAACTGTTTAACTCTATATTAACAAAAATACAAACTTTCCTGCAATTTCACCAATTCTGAGTGCATTAACAGGTCGTGAATTTTAAATATTTGATTAACAAAGCTCCATTTTACGTCCATACTCAGTAGGTTATCATTTTAGGCATCATTCTACATTTTCTTTTAAAAATTAAATGTTTCCAGTTAAATATTAACATTACTTTACAAGTTTTAGCAAATAATTCCAAGATTTACATTCCTGCAATTCATGCATAAATCAAACAATGCCAAATTAATTATCAATTGCTCTATCATGGCGCCGACTATTAAATCTTATTAAATACTAATTTCGGCAATTTCATTAGCTAATTAGACACTGCGATAATTTATGTTTCCGACTATGTGAAAATGCAACCGAACATCGGAATAAAAACGGAATAATTGGAGCTTGGACGGATTGAATTTGGACATTTAACTGCGTGTATAGTGTTTTTTATACACTAGTAGATACGCTTTGAGACTAAATAGTTAACTTCAATCATCATGATTCTGCGTGATGTGTAGGCAATTAATTTATGCCTTCGTCATGATTTGCGTGGTATAAATTAATTGCTAATATACTAGTGGTGATTAATTTAATTAGAGTATGCTTTTTAGTTCATTATTTTCCTTTATTCATTTATTTTTAAAGTCTCACTTTTTCAGACATTGACAGTGATATGAAATTATAATTTATAGCGGGATGGCGTGTTTAATTTTTAATTTTGCTAATCGTTTTATACTGAATGACGTAAATTGATTAAATTTTCTGCACAGCACTGAGCTTACTGCACGCTAAGTTAATAATCACACAGTTAGTTTGATTGATGTTCCCAGAAAGGATGGGGAATTTCTATTTTAATTGATGCTTTTACTTTTTTAATGTGACATTATTCATGGGAAATCCTGCATCAGTTATCCAGAAACTTCATAGATTTTTAATTGCGGTTTTAAGAGGTAATTTCCATCAAGTAAAACTTCTAAAATCAAATAGGTTTTATTGTTAGCCACGAAAAAAAAAGGTTGTCACGCATAAAATATGGATGTTACACACACATGTAATGTGTTAATGTGTTTTTTTATTCTATTTTACTGTGTTTGGAAACAGCACGTGTTTGACAACCTTTCATCCTCTCACGTAATATCAGTGGCGTGTTATCTGGTATGGTATGGGTTCCTGTAGGGTGAAAACCCTCCCAAATATTTACCAAAACTACAAAAATCTGTTGCTTCCCGAACCTACGTAGCTATCAATCTCTCAATGTGCTTGAACGTATTTTTTTACGAAAATTAGCACATTTATACATGATATTCACAAATATTTTAGCGAATAGTAGCCAAACATTTAGAAATCGCATGTGAATTCCCGAACCCTTCCTGCTATCGATCTCTTGATATGCTCAAATCCATTTTTAATAGAGAAGCAAGTCGTTTGAGCGCATCTAAACACAATTTTCTCGTATAATTTAGCGAATAATTGCCAAAACTTCAGAAATCGCACGATAATTTCCGAACCGTTGCAGCAATTGATCTCTCGTTGTGCTTTAAGACATTTTTTTTTCACGAAAATAAGTTATATGAGCATTTGTATACATTTTTCTAATATATTTTAGAATATTTGCCAAAACTTTAGAAATCGCGTGTTTACGTCCGAACCGTTGCATTTGTCAATCTCTCGATGTATTTGAACATATTATTTTGCGGAAATAAGTCATATCAGAGTATCTAAACATGTTTCACTCGCAACAACATTATGACAATCCACAAATATACACGATTTACTCATTTATTTATTTGCTAAATCATCAGAAAGCATGTTTTCGAATATATTTTAGGGAATATTTGTCAAAACTATAGAAATCGCATGTTAATTTCCTAACCGTCGCGGCTATCGATGTGCTTAAACATATTTCTCACGAAAATAAGTCGGTTGAGCATATTTAAACACGTTTTTCTTATATATTTTAGCCATCATTTGCCAAAGCTTAAGAAATTGCGTGTTAATTCCCGAACGGGTGCAGCTATCGATCTGTCAATATGCTGATTGTTTGGGCACATCAAAACACGCCCCACCCTAGGAGACACCGCTCATATTGAAGAGGGGTTCCCCTTTTGAGCAAATTTGAGGCAAACCCTTTTAGCGATCTCAATTTTACAGTATTTCGAGAAGCTTTGCAATATTTGTAACACCCGATGCAGAAGGCTCTCCACACATCAAGTGTCTATAGACTTAATCCGCCACTGCATACTATTATTCTTAATACAACAAATAATTACAGCAAAGATTTGAGTTCCTGCCTTCGAAATAATAAAACACAGACAGCTGTGTAATACACCTACGCATTAAGCACAACCGTCATCGAATTAATGACAGGCGTATTCACAATTGTCCTCAGTAATAACAGTGGAATTGGAACGGAAGCGTGGAAACAGCACGACCTTCAGACGCGCTTTTCATGCTTTGTCCGATTGTTTATTGCCCCACAGGGCGTTACAAAATCGCAGAGTATGGAAGATTTCCAGCAGTCGACTGTGATGATGCCATCACAACCATTACATAACTTCATTGATGCATGCATAGTTTTACGCTCGCAGTTATCATATTTGTTTAGTCTACTTACGAATTTGGTTGCGATATATTCAAGCAACGATTATCGGATAGGTTGATTTTGTTTCATGTCTATGCATTTATCTAGGTATTTAGTTCAGTGGGTTGATTTTTGAGAGTTTATTCGTGTTTTGTTTCAGTTTTAGTGGATTTTGGGTGCGTAGGCTCGATGTGGAACGCGAATCCTCTTGGCAACATCTGGACCATACGTGCCACCATGAGGATGGGGTTGAAGGGTTGAAACACGATTGTGACCGTTTACGGATTGTTTCGGTTCACGAGGAGCACGCAGCTGGTGAGGTCGCAACTTTGGAGGTAGATGAGTCGTACGGTTTCGGCGTCACGTCGCCCGTGATGGCTGAACCACCCCCGTTGGGCCATCCACATATAACCAGAAGAGTACAACATGCGCCTATGACTACAATGATGATGGTACCACAGCGGCAACGTCGCACCGGTATGATGCTGCTCGGCCAGCCAACGATCTTCAAGAGCGTGAAGCAGCTGCGCCGCAACTATCAGGACATGGTGGAACACACCACGCGCCAGTTGTACAGCGTCGATATCAATGAGGAAGAGGACATTGTCGAGGAGTGTGAGTCGCGTGCGGATATGAATCGTGACGATTGTGCGTGTGTGAATCGTGATGATGGCACCTGTGCCATGGATACCGCGGACGCCTTCCTCATGCCTCCACCTACGAGTGGCTATTGTTCTTCGGGAACAACCAGTGATGAGGAACGTGAGAAAACTAGTTCTAATTGGCGTCGGTGCGGAAGTTCCGATTCGGCAGTAGGACACACCGATGAGGATGTCGATGAAGAGCCCTGTGCGACTTGTGCACCGTGTAATAACGCGTTTTTGAACGCTGAAAGACGGGTGGGTTTAGGTGCGATTGACCACAGTGCAGTGCCTTCGCGTACGCTCATCGAGGCGCAGTGTGTGCCATATCCGTATCAGTTGGACCGGAAGTTTAGTGATGCGTGCACGAGTGAATCGGACGTGGACAGTCGCCGGCAGAGCTGCTTCACGGACGATGGGGAACCGGCGTATCGGTACTGGCGCACGCCGAGCGTGGTGGTCAGCGATTACTCCGACGATGTTATCGGCCTCACGCTTGATGACATCGAGTTCTTTCGCAATGAGCGCATGCATCGTGAGTGCTCTTCGCCGGACTCCAGCCTGCACAGTTCGTGCAGCAATCTCAACTATTGCGGCTCGACGATTAGCTGCCTTGACGGGGATTATCATGCGCAGCCGTACAGGAAGAACTCGGACTGCTCGTCGGTGTGCTCGGCGTGCAGTGGCGACGAAGATGTCTCCGATAACGAACCGCAGCCGCCTGCCAAAACCAAGGTGAGTGGAAATAATGTAATGCGCATTTTCTTACACCCGAAGCCGATTGTTATCGGTCTGCGTATGAACTTATTTATGGCAGTGTCGGTAATATCATGGACCCTTGTCGTTTATACATTTACGACTGCAAACACGTTAACCGTAACTTTCTCAGAAATTACATTGAGCAGAATAAAGCGCTCAATTTCGCAAATGTCAGAAGAGGTTGTATATCAACATAAAAAAATTATTGTAATTTTCTTTGAGTGACAATATTCAATGCCAAAGAATTAAGCCTTAATATGGACTTGACGTATTAAAAAAATCTCCCTTTCTGCTTCCTACCTATTGAACATTTTATTCATTTTATTATATAAATTCCTTATTTAAATTACTTAAAGCCCGGCATTCAGAGTAATTTCTTTGAAACTTTACAATATTGTTCATAATCAAGGTTTGTCAATGAAAAAGCCTTGATTTCTTAAAGTTTGTCTCAGAACCGACTATGAATAGCAGACACCTACCTACAGCCTACAGCTTTGATATCAGGAAACGATGATGAGTTTATTATGAATGGAAACAGCACGTGTTTGAGAATATTTTCTCATTTCTTCCTATGCCATTCTTATTATAACAATCGGTATTGAAAAAATGTGTTCCTGTCGTCGAAGTAATATAATCCAAGTGGGTAATTCATCTACGCATAATTGATCAATTTAATGTCAGTCGTTAAATCACTCTATATCCAGTATTCATAGTCCTTTCTTTGGTTGTCCTCAATATTATTGAGAATCAAGTTTTGCCAAACCCTAAAAAGTATTCTCAGGAGTCCTCACTACTTATAAATCTGTACATTTTGCAAATGCCAAAAAAGTCCCTTTATCATCATTGAAAAATATTTTTAGTTTCTTTGAGATTGTCACTCAAAGCTCGATCAATGCCAGTAATTTGTCTTGTTAATATGTTTTTTTTTCAAGTATTCCTTTACATCAACTTAATCCGCATGACGTTTTTTGCTTTACTGACTCACGTTTCACATGTATACCAACGGTTTCACATCATTACAATTGTATTTTTATCTCATACAATGAGGACTACTTCATGGTGGTCTCCGCCGTCTGTCATTCGTCAAAGCGACAGCGATGTTGGGAACAAACGTGTGTAATTGTGCGATTATTGAGCACACAACACATCAGTTGAACGATGAATAAATGAGATAAATGATTTATACGGACATGGTGCCGATCCTGGCCTCAAATATAACTCAATCAGAACAATTATGGCAGTTTTTATGTGCTTTCAATTTTGCCAAATACGTGCACCTTCGAAGATTTACTTCTATTGGTAAATCGTAAATAAGCTATAAATAAGCAGTTTATTCGGATAATCATATTTGTGTTCAAGCAGGTAACTTGTTTATGGGATTATAATTGAAATCATTACCCAATTTCAATAATGTACGTTCTCCATCGTTTTATTTATTATAGGTTAGTTTTAAGTTGTTAAACTGATGTTTAAGTGAGAGAATATATGTTTTTTTTTTGATTTTTTTTGTGTTAATTTGAAAGTGTCAGAGGAAAGTTTAAAATAAAAATTAAATTATTAATTAATAACTGAAAGAGTTATTATTGCTTGAATTGATTTATTCATCAACACATTTTCAAATGCGTTTTAATCAAAACTATGTTTTTCGAATCTGTAGCAAAAATATATCCAAAACCACTCAATCGATTAATTTGAAATTAATTGTGTACAGGAACGACAGGAATAATTTCTGTAGTTCTCGAAGACGACGAATTAATATAGTCGTCCTTTAAGTAAAGAAAATGTTTGTTTGCCATTTTATAATAGTTTTTTTATGTACATACAAAATTTACATAAAAAATATAAAATATATAAAAAATGGGTAGGTACTATTATATTTTTTTAGTAAAACACATTTCAAATAAAATAACAAATCTCTTTAAAGCGGGGTCGTTCGAAGAAAGAGACAATAGAAGGCATTAGTTTGAAGTTCAGAAGGTAAAGCATTGGTTGTTTTAGTTCTGATTCTCTCAATTGAGTAGACGCAAAGCAAAACATCCATTTTTGTGCCTCACTTGTTAACCGCCATCCGTTTATTTACGATAAATAGTAGGGGGCCACAAAACAACCTGGACCAAGCTGAAGTACCTTATCGATGCAGTATTTCGACTAAAATATGTGTCATTATGCTGAAAGGTCTCTTATTGAAGAATCAAATAATCAAACTCACGTTGCTTTATGAAATACAGTTATGGGATTGCTTGAAAGATACTAGCAAAGGTAAATGCTCCAAGGTATCTGCATAACAACGATGTCCGCCGTGACTTATTGTTAGCTATTTGCACAGTATAAGAAGAAAAAGTAAAATATGCATTCCATTCACGAAATATGAAATTGGCAGGAAGATCGCTGTTGGCGAGTTGAGCAGCCCTGATTTAGTCTATCTAGACTTGATCATAAGATTTTTTTCGATTGTAAATTTTGTTTCTAGGACATAATAAGAATGAATTTTCTCTGAACGTGAATTTCAAATGGTCCCCATTTTAACAGAATTCGATATTTTTAAAGTCGACTATGATAGAAATTATTTTATAGTATCTAATTTGGTGACCGTCTACTTTTGGTGTCGTTTTCTTTTGATGTGTGATTATTTTTGATGGAGCACCATAATTTTAAAATATTTCAAATATTCTCGAAAGCATAAAATACCGGAACCGATATTATTATAAATATCTCTTGTGATATGTATTTCTCCATATTCGTATCTGAATTCAGGCAAATTGATATTTATTGCATTGTGGAATGCCTATGTTACTATGTTATTACTACCTACCTAGGTTATTACTGATTGCTTTTACTGCGTTTATGCAGAACATTCGCAACGCAAATACTTTTCTAATTTTATGTATATTTAATTCGGTAATTTCTTTAAATTCTAATTATATATTTTCTATTTGAAACATGAAAATAACTCGCGTATGCGAACTCCCACAACACTAAAATAGGAATTTTTATTGTAGCCCAATGAACAACACTGTGATTAACGGATTAATGACATGCAGGTGCGAAGGACGGAACAAACTGGTAATACAGCCGGTAATTATAAAGTAAAATGAATTAAAATGATGATAAATTTACATACGGATTGAAAACAGTCCAGCAGAGATATTTTAATGAACTTAAATTATAGTTGCACCAACACCACCGCCAAAGCAAAAGCTAAATATTTAGGGCACTTTAATACCAAGAATGTTTGGTTGGCAAAATATATGATCGTGTGGAATCCTACCAATTTTTTACTTTGTAAACTTCCATTCGTTGACTTTAAATTTTGTTTTTACAGATAGACAGTAAAGTTTGCAATGTACAAAATTTCTTTAATAGATTACATGAATTGTTGGAATGAAATGCTCGATATAATGACAGACTAACTTTATAACAATAAAATACGATGTTTTATATTAAAAAAGACAACTATCATTGAAAAAATGAAGTCCTTCCAAGCGTGTCAGTTCAAAATTTGCGTGGGTCAGCAACTGACTTACGAGTTATAGGTTCTCTATTACTTTGTAAGAATGTAGTGAAACTCGGAATATATGTCCTATCCTTAAGAGAAAAAACTTCGCTCAGGAAGTTGCCTAGCTTTTCCTCGATTTAATAAGTTTGACAAACGTATATTGATCTTCAATTTCAAGTAGACACATTTTCATGGATCAGATGAAAATTCGATAACTTTTTAGGGCACTTTTCAGTTTTTTTGATGTTCTTTAAGTTTTTATTTTATCATTTCATACACCCGCTATTTTGGAGAATGGAGAATGTGTTTGTTCAGGGCACGCGAAACAGCGTATTGATATCTCAGGTTTCCGATCATTTATGGCAGCAGTATTATTGCCACCTTGTGTTTCAAAGAAATAAGTAGCATATCGCACCTGTGTGGTGTTAAGCTGATAGCACCTGCCGTGCGCAGATTATCCAGAGGTAGGGTCAGGCGATAATCAGTTATGATTGGTGAAGGCCCCGCAAAAAGGCCCCACACCCTAAGATCGAGAGGCGAAGAAACGTGTACTTGTAGTTTAGCTAGTAAGATTTTTGGAGATTAAAGATAGGTTGTTCATCACATTCTTGCAAGTGCACCCTCTTTTACTTCTCTCTACCCACAGTGGCTTGCAGTCCTTGAAAATAAATATTTTTGTTTGTTCTTAAGAGGGATTACAATACGTCACGAAGTTAATGTTTGTTCTTAACAGTTCCATCATGCGTAAGAGAGTGAGGAAAGCCAGACAAACGGACGTAGCTTACGTTACCGTTACGTATCGAAACGGTTTACCCTCCAAGAAATAGTTATCACTTTAAAATGCACAAGAATTTCGTTTTCGTCCTGTTAAGTTTATATTCCCCTTTAAATCTAAAGAAAATACCATCATCATATATTTAGTTGACTCTAAATGTGTGATGATTCTTGTATCACACATTTAGAGTCAACTAAATATGTGATGTTCGAAAGATGAACAAAAACTTGAAAAATACCCATGCAATAATCAACAGAACTAGAGTTCAGCATCCGAGAATGTCGCGTCTGTTTTATTTTCTCGCACACCATTCGCTACATTAGCGAACGTTTCACGACTTCCAATCACATTACTAGTCTGCAAACTCGCCATCACTGGCTGCTGCAATGTGATGCGCAATTGCACTAAATTCGCGCAACGTGACAGGCCGTCGAATCAGTTTTTCCGCACTACTACTCGTCGTCTCTAATCGCCTACGGGAAGGAGGAGAGATCAGTTCGATGTTTATGATATGTCGTCGCGATCGCTCGCGCTGGACATCGCGCAAAGTTGCGTCGTGCCGAGCGTGTGTTTAAAATCGTACGCAAAAGCCGAAAGCTTTTTCAGTTCAACGCGTCTCGTCCACGCGATTGCCACGGTTTTGTTCAACGTGCGCGAACTGTATAACTAAACTTTCGGTTTGCAAAAGATACGGTTATCTCTACCCATCAGCATCACCAACGGAACAGTGAAAAAAAGTGAAAAGCATTCGGCGATAACATGTGTTAATTTCGACGTGCTTCAAATGTTCATATTTTGATGTGTTATTAACTCTCCATCTGATTGTGAGCGTGTGTGTATTAATTGGAAGCAAATCATTTCAATGTGCCATGTCCGGATTGTTAATTAAGGCGTTGCTAATTAATTCACTACTATATCAAGTTAAATTGCTTTGTATAATTATTTTCTACTCGATAGTAACGTTATTTTTTTAATAAATTATTTCTAAACAGAAAATTCGATGGAACTTTAAAAAAATAATTAGGACATTGAAAACAATCGTTTTCAGTCAGTAGAATCATGAGTATAATGGATTTTAAATAGTAGTGGAAAAACGCAACTTTTGTGAATTTCCTGAAGAGAAACGAATTGGAATATCGGATCGGAGTATTTTCTTAGTTTAAAATATAACCTTTCGAGAATATGCTGAATATTTTTTTATTAAACAATTTTTAAAATTGACCGAATACTATAGCTGCCTATCGCATGTAGTAAAAACGATTAATACTATAATAAATCGCGACTTGCCAAGAATCATCGGAATCAAAACAAAAAGATTACTAAAATAGATACTTTAATGTAGTGTATGTCATATCACATTCTGAATTTATAGATTATTGAAAAAATCTGGAGCTTTAAACTTTGTGTAGCGATTTTCTTCGAATAAATCGTTTTTATTTTGCCCAAAAACAAAAATTTGGTCGTTTATCGGTTATATAGCATTTGACAAACCCTTCCGAACACGTTAGCTTTCACCCCGCCTAATCGGATCTCAGCGTACGTGGATTAGCATGGGTTTTTCTGGAATATGTTGAAAGCCCATTGTTCAACCCTCCACTCCACCTTATTCCGGACTTGGGAAAGTGTGAAGTGCGAGATTTTCTAGATAGCGATACTGGGAATCAAACCCAGGACCATTGCGTAACAATGCCAATGAGTAACCAATACGCCACGCACTTCGCAAAATTAAAATTAAAATCGCAAAAACCTATTGCAAAGACTAGATAATTATGTGTATAATAACCATAAATAACTTCAGGTTTATCGGTAGAGTGGTTTTCGAGATATTTTGGTTACCAATTTGAAAAACATGGTTCTGAGAAACACAGGTTTAAAAAATTGTTGCAGAATAAATCAATTCACTTGATAAATACTTACAACTTCGTCATTTCTTGAAATTTTTGATATAAAATTTACATCAAACCACGGTTTTCTGATTCAGGCCCGGTTAAACAGTAGCATGCAGTAATTCATTAGCGCTGTTAATAAATACCCGAGGTATAAATCTTTAACTGAGCACACTTTTTCATATCTTCCATAATTTTCTCTTTATATATATTTTCTTTTTTCAATAGTATTGAATAGTTCTACAAATTTCTTCCGATGGAACCATAAAAGCTTGAAATCTAAGTTTTTTCCTACAATATTTGCCAACTCTATGGCAAAAATAAGAAGTGAACAATTCTTCAAACAACTGCCTTGACATTATAGCATAATTTCCAAATTACCAGAAGAACTTCCTTCTTACTAAAATATATACTATAAAAGGTTTAGTTTTTGTGTATGCAAGTAACACACAAATGGGAACCCTATTCTGATTGAAGTCTTCAATCCATATGAAAAGAAATCTTCCAAGTTAACCATCAAGTGGCTCCTATTTCTAGTACTTGATTTGATCTAGCTTGATTTTAGATATGGAAGAGAGTTTGCCTATATCTTGAACCTCATCCGCTTTCGTTTGGTTTTATTTTATCAAGTTTAGTATCCAATATGATATACTTGCATTTAAGCGATTCGTTCTTGTCCATGTTTATCAATATTATTCAAAAAAATAAAAATTAAAACACAATATGTGAATAACGAGCATCATTTATGTAGAATAAATCATCCTGGAATATTCGTTATTGTTCGCAATTTCAACATCAGACTCATTTACTAAGCAATTTATTATATAGGAACAATTTACTTCCAATTTACTTGATTACCTCATTGTCTTCTTAATCAACGATATTATTATTTATTACTATAGATTTTTGACTATCGTATTTTCAATAACCTCAAACGAGTATTACAAAACACCTAATAATAAAACAGAAATATTTAATAGTAGTAATCACAATGTGATTTTCTTGTTTGTGTTTTTCATTTTCTTGTGTCAATTAGGAATCCTATCATGTTCACATGCTCAATCATTAACTAAATTACAACTCATTTTTCACATAATTGAATTCGATTTGCATCTCAATCATTACAGTTATTGCCATTATTTATGGCTTATTTAGAACGTGTTAATTATTGCCTTCTTCGGGAGTTTTTTTTTGTGGTCAGGAAGTAGATTGATTGCATGCTTAATCAATTTCAATCCGGAAGATTCGGCCTTAAAAGTTAAAGCATTTAGAGATATTTTAATTAAAGATCGAGGAATTTCTGAGCGTGATCAAAGCGTCGTACCGCAGTTCAAATAAATTTTATTTCGACACTTTAAAATTAGTTTCGTAATTTACATAAGTATATAATCAGCTAAAATCCCTCCAAAAGTTGGGTAAATATTGTTTTTTTTTGAAGTTTTTTCAGAGTGTTTAAAGTATTTATTTATGGATATTAGTAGCATGTGTGGTTTGTAGATATTTGCGCTGTCATTTTTGTGTTTTCGAAGCTTGTGCAATGACGCAAATGGCACAAAAACAATTCGCAATTGACAGATTTTCCGGCATGCACATGGTTTGCGTATGTGACTATTATGAACATTTACATATTGGATGTACGAGTTAATGTATAGTTAAAGCAAATATAAAGTCCTGTTGTGACTAATGGCTACTTTAAATCTAAACTACTTTAGTAACCTTCATTTGGTTGTCTGCTTATTTACTTCACTTATTTCACATATTATTACCTGTAATTGATACGATGGTAATCATAAAATTAAATTTAATGAATTGTAATCAATCGTTGATTGTCAAGAATGAAGGAATGATTCAGCGGCGTTTTGCTGAACAGGTTAATCAAGTTGAAATACGTTTGCGAAAGACTAAAGTAAAAGTTGTACATAAGGCTGCCCTTTTCATTAATTGCGAGAATAAATTGCATTACACGATGGTATAAATCCCAACACGCTTTGATTGCAACGATTACACCATCATAATCGTGAAACATTGTAATTGCGAGCGTATTCCATTAAATTTCCCATAAAAAACATTCCTCCTTTAATTTATGATGTTCACTGTGAGTTGTTCTTGATTTTTCAAATAGATATGTTTGTAATTTCTTTGAATAATACCATTTCATTTTTTGAGCAAAAATGGTAAAAAACACTCTTGTATTCTTTTGTATACATTGAATTTCTTAAATAGCAACAGTTAATTAGCGCCAAATGGAGCTAGTGTTCGAGATTTTATGGTGATTGCTGTTTTATTCTAATTGTAAGAAAATTACGAAATGTTTATTTATTTCCCTTCTTTTAACAAATAGTAATTGTTAATAAATAATAAATAAATATATGAATAAGTGTTTAAATTATATTGAAGAAAGCACGTATTAAAAGTTCTTACAACAAGAACTTTAGTTAATTTATTTAACTGTTAGTTAAATAATAATTAATTGGTTGGCGCTGTTAATGGATCTCCGAGGTGTGCCGCGCTATACAAAATTGCACTAACAATAAGCAAACATTTGCACCAATGGAAATAATTATAATGAATCCTCATTATTTTTCAAAGTTATACATATCCATTTGTGGATATC
>JAODAC010018004.1:0-11698 GCA_027575185.1 Mimaenictus wilsoni | reverse complement strand
TGTGTGAAAAATAATCACACTGTGTGATGCCCGCCTCGAGGGCTCGAACCTCGTCCGCTGGCGTGATACGCCAAGGTGCCACCCACTAAGCTACCCGGACGGGCGCGTACTTATATTAAATATATTTATTCGATTTCTTATAAAAAATGGTTGGTTTTCCGTTACAACCATGTAACGCAGAAATACTTTAAACTCTTAATCGCACACAACAATAATATCATGATTTAAGATAATGTAGAAATATCCTCCTTGCAATTTTCGTGAGACAATGTCTCACGGCGGATTCCCTTATGCATAGGTAAGGGGATGGTCATTGCTAATTTTTGAATGGAAACTTCTGGAAAAGTTTGATTGGTTTGATTTGCGGAAGGGTTAGTCCAGTCTATATCTCTATATCTCTTAGACTTTCAAAAGGTGGACCCTTCTGAAAGTCTAATTTCATATACCCATAGTACCCATATGTGTAACCCCGGAAATTCAGGGCTTCTGTGTAATTTTAGAGGTATATAAATAGACACAAACCATGGTAATTCAGGAAGGTATTTTCTGACAAGTATTTTCTGCTTTGATTTGTAAATGGGTGCGAAATCATGGGACACACAAGGAGACCTCCCGCTCCTTTGTTCGGTAATATCTTAAAGAGGACTCCACATGGGCAGCAATCAGTAATATTTCAAAAGACCCTTCCGTGTGTCGCTGACTCATGCCGACCCCGCCATGTCCAGTAATTCCTCAATCTCGTATTCTCGTGTTTAGTAATAACCGAAGAGCGCCACGTGGTGCGACCGTTTGCCTCCTATTCATAGAAAATCTAAAGTGCGCCACGCCCGCAGTTTGAAAAAACACTGCATTAGATAAAAATGTAAGGTAATTACATGTACAGTCATGTGCGCAAGTGATAAAAAATGATTATAATCACAACTATTTCAAATATAGAAAACGTAGCTCAATATTACTTACGTAAACGTGACTTAAGTCATATTTTTAAATTCCATGTTGAACATTTGCAATTGTTTTTTGCAAAAAACAGAACAATAACATTAATATAGAAGATAAGAACTAGTGGGCAAACACGACTTAAGTAAGGCTTTAATGAATACAGATAAATACACTTGTTTTGCGAATGAAACTTCATCGCCTTAACTGAAACCTTGCTAATTTTGGTAAACCATGAGAATAACAAGTGAGAGAAAGATAACTTAAGTAACATTCATTTATGTTAGTTTTGCATGTTATGTTATTTTTTGGTCCTCAGCATGTTTAATTAAATTTTAATTAAAAAATCAGAGGTTTGTACCTAATTGTAAGTAAATTGGCTTAAGTCGCCCACCTGGGCAGCCTAGTGGTAGCATCTCCGCTTACCACGTAGGAGTACGGAGTTCGATTCCCCGAGGTGGACAATCCACCGGCTGAATATTATTTACCCACACTTACCACAAACACTTACAACACTAAAACATTCAACACCCAACATTATACCTTCATTAAACACACAACTACTACACAACAAAAACAACACACATTGTAAAACACAAATACATAAACATACAAATATATATGTACTAACACGGCGGAAAAACCTTAGGGTTGATAGCCATTAAAATATATACACTTTTTTTTTTGCTTAAGTCATATAAAGTGGAATCGGGACAAGTATGTTTTGTCCCGATTAAGCGGTGTTCGCAATTGAATGGAAATTTAAAAAAAGGGGAACAAAATAAAACACTAAACTGCTGCAAAATTGATAATATATTTTTTATACTGGACAATTATATTAAAATGATAGGTAAATTATGTCTTTTGGGAGTAGTTTTTTTGGTAGATTTTAGTTTTTGTTCGATCTTAATTGGACAAAATCAGCGCAACTAAATAATTGCGGAGATTGGACTCCCAACATTTCCATCTTGCATTAATAATGTCCAATTTTTCCCTTGAACGATTAACATTAATCCTACCGTACGATTATACACAATGTTAACTGGACTTCCCAATTCGACGTTAGATGTTCTTCGTGTGTACGTTTGAAACCCAATGTAAATCCCATAGCGTCATATGCGAATCCCATGCCATCAAATGTGCATCCCAGGCAGTCACATGCATTTATTGTCCCGATTAGTCGCAATGTTCTCCCGAAAAAGCAGTTTGAATTAACATTCATTTTCGACATTTCCTTTCATTCTTTAGGATTTGTCTCTATTAAGTGGTTGCACCGATTAAGTAGAGTCTGTTGTCTTTCCTTTTTAAATACCATGTTGAATATTTGACATTCGTTCCTGGTGAATTATTGTGTTATAGATAAAAAAGCAAGGTTACTTCAATGGTCGCTGTTGTCGCTGAATTTTTAAAAATTTTCTGCGCATGCAAACAATTTTTATCAAGGAAAAATGCGTTGCTAAAATTGTGCATAGTTGGATAATTCGATGGATTAAGAATTATTATATAGAACCAAACATCTGGAAAAATTGTCAATTTTGAACTTCTCTGAGTACTTTTCAGATATCAAAAATGTCTATATCAATATATCGATATTATGAAAAATGAAATTATCGATAAATATCGAAATTTTGAGGCCGGTATATTAATTTTTATCAATATCGATATTTTTTGACATGTCTAATGCACACATCTAGTATACTCACCTACATACGAACAAACCTATACATATGCACGTGCAGCCAGGTTGATACATATTCTCATCTACATACGAACACACCTATACATATGCATATGTAGCCAGGTAGATACATATTCTCAACTACATACGAACACACCTATACATATGCATATGTAGCCAGGTAGATACATATTCTCAACTACATACGAACACACTTATACACCTACACACATACACATATACTTATATACATATATTTATACAAGCACTCACACATATACACATGCATACACACACACACATGTACACACACACACACACACACATGTACACACACACACACATGTACACACACACACACACACACACATGTACACACACACACATGTACACACACACACGCACGTACACACACACATGTACACACACACACACATGTACACACACACACACACACACACATATGTACACACACACACATATGCACACACACACACACACACACACACACACAGAGAGACAATGTTTTCTAAAAAAGCAGTTTGAATTAACATTCATTTTCGACATTTCATTCCATTCTTTAGGATTTGTCTCGATTAAGTGGTTGCACCGATTAAGCAGAGTCTATTGTCTTTCCTTTTTAAATACCATGTTGAATATTTGACATTCGTTCCTGGTGCATTATTGTGTTATAGATAAAAATCGTGCATACTTGTTTCGTAAAGAAAATACTGACTTAACTCAAATCGCACCTGGATTAGCAAGGTTATTTCAATGGTCGCTGTTGTCGTTGAATTTTTAAAAGTTCTCTGCGCATGCAAACAATTTTTATCAAGGAAAAATGCGTTGCTAAAATTGTGCATAGTTGGATAATTCGAGGCGAGTTGGGTGTATAGCGTTCGCGATAAGCGCTTGTGATAAGCACGCCCGGCGGAGGTCTTGTGCGCGTGGATATTCGTGTCAGATAGCGGAAGGCAACTTGAGCAATATTTCGAAGGTGATGGTTTCGAATACTGGGCTTCGCGGCGACGAGACGCGCGCTGGAATCGGCTGGAAATAACTCAAAACGTAGTTTAAGTCGCTTGCGCGCGCGCGCATTTTTAGTTTGCCACCCTTTTCGGTGGCCGCGAGATTTTATTCCAGCTTCTACCGATGAGGAGGAGTGCCCGCAGGAGACAGCGGAGAGACACACGCGTGTGCTTTGCGGCTATAAAAGATGACTTCAAACGTTTACACATCTGCTCACTTCATCTCTCGCCGAGGTTTAATATTAACTGCAGTCGCGCAACAGAGACATATTTAGATTCGGGGGAAAAATAAGTGAGTTACTGTTTGACAGCGAGCATAAGGATATTTACAAATTGAGATGGTGATAAAATTGCGAAATTGACGTTGATTTGACAGTTAGATTGTTAATAGTCGGTTTGGGAAGCTTATTTTTAGATTAATGTTGCTTTAAGTCATATTAAGTTCAGTTAAGTAATATTTAATAATACATTATAAAATGATAAAATATTATAGGGTTCATTAAACAACTTTCCTATCATATATTATTATTATATATGAAGAGGTTATTCCAGTACAGGTAGGCTTGTCAAAAAATAGGAAAATCCGAGTCTCCGGGTTTTGTAAATCTACGGATTTATTCTGTGTTATATTAGCATCATCTAGTATCGGAGCCCGATACTTTCAAGATCAGCTGTTTCTGGTATAGAACCCGAAACTTTTACGAAAATCCGAGTTAAAGCCTTGAAAGTAAAAGCCCGGTTTAATCAGAAACTGACAAGGCGGAAAACCGGGTAACCCGGAATTATCGGTACCGGGTACCCTTGACACGCCTAAATACGGGTTGATTTATATACTTATGAAATGTTGACTTAAGTAATATAATTTGTATTTTTTCAAACTTACTGCGCGTCATCAATTACTAGTCATTAATACTATATATGAAGGAAATAAGAATTGTGAGCATTACTTAAGTTAGGTTGTCGTGAAAACAAAATTTGACGTTAGCTAATTCCCAGATAACCACACATATTCACATACATACAAATAGATACATACACACACACACATCGGTAAATACATATACTCACATACACCCGAACACGCATGACACATTCAGACATTTTCAGAGATACCTCCATATATACACATGCTCACCGATAGATATATGTACCGACATACACACAGATAGATACATATACTCACTTACACACAGGTGTTTACATTTACTCACATATACACATATTCAGGGATAGCCACACATGTACACGATCTCGTAGATACAAATATTCACATGTCTAAGAACACAGTTATACGCATTCACCCATATTCAGATATAGGCACGTTTCCCCACTTACACACAGTAGACGCATACATCTTCAGAGATAGACACACCCTTATAGTCATGCCCACGTATAGACATGTACTAACAGACACACATTTTCAGAGTTAGCCACACATGTACACATTCACGTAGATAGATACATATACTCACATTCACATGAACACACATATATGCATACACACATATTAAGATAGTTACACATATACACATATTTGTCGAAGTCGACATTTCCAATTTTTCGATATATCGATATCAAAATATCGTCTTGGCAATATCGATATTATAAAGATTAAATCGAAATTTCACAGGAACACTATCTGTATATGGACTTCACCAAATATAATAATTACAATAATAAATAAAAGAAGATCAATGTAGCATCGATCATGGTGTTAATCTTAATATTCCAACAAATATCGATGGATTAAGAATTATTATATAGAACCAAACATCTGGAAAAATTGTCAATTTTGAACTTCTCAGAGTACTTTTCAGATATCAAAAATGTCTATATCAATATATCGATATTATGAAAAATGAAATTATCGATAAATATCGAAATTTTGAGGTCGGTATATTAATTTTTATCAATATTGATATTTTTTGACATGTCTAATGCACACATCTAGTATACTAACCTACATACGAACACACCTATACATATGCACGTGCAGCCAGGTAGATACATATTCTCATCTACATACGAACACACTTATACACCTACACACATGCACATACACATATACTTATACACATGTATTCATACAAGCACTCACACACACACACACATACACACATATGCACACACACATGTACACACACATGTACACACACATGTACACACACATGTACACACACATGTACACACACACACACATGTACACATACACACACATGTACACATACACACACATGTACACACACACACACATGTACACACACATGTACACACACACACACACACATACACACACACACACACATGTACACACACATGTACACACACACATGTACACACACACATGTACACACACATGTACACACACACACACATGTACACACACACACACACACACAGAGAGAGAGAGAGAGAGAGAGACAATGTTTTCTAACATACCATGTAATAAAGTGGAATTAGCAGTAAGACATATTTTTGATCTCAGCAAAATTTGATGGTTAAATTACATCGTTAAATGCACGTTTTTTTTTAACGTTCATTTTTTAAACAGGCCCAAATTTTGTCCCAAGTCTTAACAACAGTTTGGATATGATTCTTAAAAATAATGTTTGAATCATTAAAAATACAGAATTTCATAACTCAGTTCGGATTATTCCAAATTTTAAACTATCTAAGTTCGACTTAAAAAAACGTTCTAGTTGATCTACCACCATATTACGGTCGGTGTAATGCAACAATTATCATAAAACACAGCAATTTAAACTTTGACGTGTGACATTTTGCATTTTGACGTGCGACAAGACTGCCACAGCAGGAATGAGCCATGTGTTGCAGCGCCGTAGTAGCGAGTGTTGGCGCCGGCGCGCGCAAAATACGGAGTGCAGTTTGGGGAGTCGCTGGGGAAATACATATTCTTACATCCAGTCAAACATTAAAGTGGAAAGTGGGAAAATGGAAAACACGCGAGGTGCAAGTTTCCTGCGCTCATATACAAGACAAATAGGTCGTGTACGTGTGGCTTTGTGTGTGCGCGTGTTCGCATATCGTGTTCACGACGAGGGTGATTCGTATTGCAAGTGAGCGTGGGGTGGTTCGTTTCGGGGGAACCGGAGGACGTGAAGTTGACTATGAATAGTCGTGTCGGGCATGCCGGTGCAGGAAAATTCCCGTAGAAATGTTGCGCAGGTTGTAGATACCCGGTTGAGGAGGTGGATAGTGAGGAGGAAGTGTGGCAGAGGGTGGAGAATTGCATGCCACTAGGCAGTTGTTTCCACCCTCTCGATGTGGGAAACGTTAAGGAAAAGTT
The DNA here is from genome assembly GCA_027575185.1 of Mimaenictus wilsoni. Taxonomy (NCBI): domain Eukaryota; kingdom Metazoa; phylum Arthropoda; class Insecta; order Coleoptera; family Staphylinidae; genus Mimaenictus; species Mimaenictus wilsoni. Next base: position 4,749 of record JAODAC010018004.1, on the reverse strand, counting down.
GCGTTTAATAATAGACTATTGCGTGTTGTATGCATTCCCACGAATGTGTAAAACCAGGGCTGGATTTAGTTAATTTCGTGTATAAAGTGAGTTAAGTCGTTTTTTCAGTATGCCTCCATTTTTTAAATCAAATTATAGATTTAATGACATTGAAAATATTATTTATTCAACATTTATTTCTGTAATATTTAGTCGTATATGTTGAATCACATTTTAGGATGATTTAGGATTAATGATAGTTGTATTGTTAGTCATATTTTGAATGACTTAAGCCATTGCGATTTGCTCATCAATCGCAATGTTGCACATTGAAAAACTTTTTCATGTCGTCTCAACTTAAGTAAAATACAAACTAGACAGTACATTTAAGTAAAAACAGATCCTTTTCACAATATAGATTGGTAAAGTTAAGTCACATTAGACCTGATTTTTATCTCTGACTTTTAGGCATACATATAACTGAAGTAACATTATACTTAAGTAAAAAGAGAGAAATATGCATTTCTATATTTTGGCCAAATCATGGGTTAAATTGCAATATTTTACTATTATGTAATAATTTCTTAAAGTCGATTTAAATCAGGAAAAATTCAAACAAGCGTGAATTAAACAAAATAAACATCGATTTCCTGCCTTTCACAATATAAATCGGTAAAGTTAAGTCAGATTAGACTAGATTTTTCTGTCTTCATTAACTTTTAGGAATAAATATGCCTTACGTTGCTTAATATTTATGTAAACAGGGTGAAATATGTATTTCTATATTCATGTCCTCTCATAGATTAAATTGCAACCTTTTATGACTAAGTAATAACTTCTTAAAGTCGACTTAAGTTAAGTAAAATATAAACTAGGGAGTACAAGTGTAATAAAAATGGATTACCAGTTTTTCAGGAAGTAAATTGGTAAAATCAAGTCAGCGTAGACTGGTTATGAAGTCTATAGTAACAATTTTAGTCGTACGGTTAGCTTAAGTAAATTACAATTAGGTAAAATGTGTGGAAAAAGTGGAACGCATGCCCAACAAAGCTGATAACAACTCAACAACCAATAGGCAAAATATCCGCGGGAAGATCGCGATACCTGGATGACCAAATGAGGATTGTGGTGTCGGAGTTGATTGAAAAAGTGCAAAATATGTATATTTCTATATTCATGTCGCCTGCTTGCTAAGTAATAATTAATTGTAAGTAGTAAATTTCTAAGGTCGATTTAAGTTTGGTAAAACTTACGGCCATTAATATGACTTAAGTAATTTTATACATAAGTATAATTCATTATACAGTAGGTAGATCCCGCGATTTGTTGCGCTAAGCAAAACTGCACTGAACAAAACCCGTGTGATCCTACGTAAAATCTAAGTACGTACGTGGTGAATTGAAGCAATACGCATGGAGCGCTTAAGATTTGCTATTTGATATGTTGTTGATTTAAAATACAAACAAGAGGGTTCTGTTTCAAGTATTATTATCAACTTTTCCATATAATTATGCCCTACCTATCCACTTAAATGTATATCAAAATTATCGATAACTTAATATGAGATACTAATGCATTAGAAAATATATGGAACCATTTTCCAGTGAATAGAAACATGTTATACATTGTAGATTCTGATCTATACGCCTCAGGTCAAACATTTTGCCGTTGACGTAATTGTCGTGAGCCCTGCTAACGATGCTGTGCATATGGGCTGGGTATATTAATCGCCAATAGAGATATGGTCATTTTTGCACTTTCGCTATGTATTTTAAATGGGAACAATCAAACTATTTTTTGCTCATATCTTGGCCACATTACGAGGTATTTACCTGAAGTATGTATTAACGCATTCCCTTTTCGATTCTACATCGAACCATGAGAAAATTGGCTGGGTATTTTAGGTGTTTCCAAAATCGAAAATTTGCATGCAGATTATATGAGTCATTTTACGATGGCTTTTACGGTAGGATCACACGGGTTTTGCACAAACCTATAAACCAATGGGAATAATTATAATGATTCCGCCCAATTTTCTTCAATTATACTTTTACATATTTTAATTTTCACTAAAATTAGCTTTATAATTCTCAAACAATAGTGGACATAGGTAGAAGAAATAAAGTAAACATATAATTAAATTCCCGTCGAAAATGCATCGAATTTTAACTGGTGTAACTGGTTTCGTTTTTCGTTGCGATCAAATTCACCATAATTAAGGGAATTATTGCAACTAGTTGGTAATTAAAAACACGAAACGCCAACAATAAGTAAGGCATAAGTAGGGAATGAGCGTTGTTGTCGACTGTCGGGGGGACACGCAACATCGACGCGCATGCGAAGGGATCAATGCGACAAACAAAACTGTTGCCGCGTTTATCGCGGGATGGAATTTCAAGACCGCGTTAATCGAGGGTTGCTTTATTGCAGTATTGTACCACTAAGTAATATCTTTTTCCCAGTCGACTTTTAGGTTAAGTAAAATGTAAACTCTAGAGGCAGGAAATTTCCGCCAGTATGTAACAATTTAAGCGAGAGATTACAGCTCGAAGTTGCACAGTGGCGTATTAACACTGCAATGCAACTTCGAGCTGGGTAGTTCTGGTAACCGAAGATATGGCAAGTTTTAAGTACGTAATTTCCCACATTACTTAGAACTTTCCTCAAGTTTCTCGTCATCATGTATCGTGTACGAAGTACGAAAGGTACACACGACGGCACGCATACCTAGGCGAACCAGGTAGTCTAGGACGGCTTCCCCGAAACAGCTTCGTGCACACATACCACAACACGAAAGTTCGAGGCCGGATGATATGATGATGAGCACGCTGTGTTGTTTGCATGAGTGTGCATCGGAGTGGTACTTAAGTCACATTGGGTGCATCATGATGCGCTCCCTACCTGCCTCGCGTCGACGAAATTACCGCGTCACGCAACTCTTCGAAACTATTTCCCTCCGTTGTTATGTCGTGCCGGTCGGCGACGAGGAGATAAGCAGTAATTTCGAATTTTCTTAAGCGCTTTTCCCTGGAAAGTTGGATAATAAAGTCACATGCGCATGAATACGGCCGGGGCGCGGCACTGCGACTGGCTGGCGGTCGGCCGGCCGATTCGGCTCGTCTGCGTAGTTTTCGTGCATAATCGATTTTTGATTGGCACATTGCACTGTTAAGCTGACTTAAATTGCCTACTTACAGGGAGTTTACACGATGATAACGTTTGTGGTGTTTAATTTTCGCTTTAACCTGATTTATGTTTTGCAATGTTCTTCGAACGTTTATATATTTTCTTTTGTTAACTGTAAAAATTGTGCTTTTGAAGTTAAGTGAAATAATTATTAAATTTTTGCTCCTGAAATGAAATTTTGCTCGACTATGACTAAAAATGAGTCTTGTCTACTTTCAAATAACATTTATGACGATAACCTTTGTGGTGTTTCATTTTCGGCTTGAATTGATTTATCTTTTTAATTTATGAAAATAGTTATATTATTTAAAACAAGTTACATTACTTAAGTCATTTCTGTATAAAGTAGGGATGTCAACTTTTCACCAAGTATCGATACTTTTTGGTATCGATACTTTTGAAACTTTGATACTTTCGATATCCAAGTATCGAAAAAAAGTATCGATACTTATTGGTATCGAAAATTCACATTGGCGCCATCTGTTAATGTATTTTCGAATTATTTTTTTACGCGTTACAGTAATCTTCCAGTATATTATCGACCCCATCTTTCTGATGTTATTACGCTTTGAGAATGAAAAATATCGCGGTAATTCCTAAGTAATAAAATTAATGCTTGTAAAATTACCGATTGAGTAAATTAAAGCTAAACTAAAGTTTCTATCAAAAAGTAGCAAAATTTAAACGAATTTGAATTGTAGGGAAGTATCAATGCAACAAGTATTTTAAAAACAGGATTAAGAATAGAAATTTCGCTCAGATGACGTTTACTTCTACTTAGAACGTTTATTCCAACTGGTGGTTGTGATTAACAGATGGCCTCAGTGTGAAGGCATGTCAAAAAGTATCGAAAATGACCGATTCGATACTATCGATAAGTATCGAAAATTAAAGTATCGATAAAAGTCGATAAGTATCGACAAGTGGTATCGATACTTATCGATACCGATATTTATTTTGACATCTCTATAGTATGAAGAAAAATGTGGGCGAGTACATAAAAGACGGTGTCGAGTTTTACTTTTGACGAGTTTTATTAGACTCGAGGTGTACACTAGATTTTTTGACAGTGTTGACATATTAGTACTTCATTTCCTACGTTCAGTTTTTATAGTTTATATGATGATAGCATTTGCGGTGTTTCATTTTTCGGTTGAAATTAATTTCTCATTTGCAATTTTTCTTCGATTTTTTTTTTGAAGTATATGTGTGTGAAAGTTATGTTACATAAATCATTACTCCATGAAGAAAAATAGGGCGAGTTCAATTTAATCCATAAAAGACGGTGCCGAATTTTACTTTTGATGAGGTATTCTAGCGCCGAGTTGTACTAGCATGTTTGTCGGTTTATTTCAGACGAAATACGTTTGTCGTTTCTCTTAAATTTCTTTTTTCTGATTGTATACATGATGATATACTTTGTGGTGTTTAATTTTTCGGTATATCCTGATTTTATCTTTTAACTGATTTATATTGTGCAATTTTCTTCGAAAGGTTGTGTTTTTCGTTTTTTTTTTGCCGAGCCTCGACTACTATGGTCATTAGAGACCGAGAATCGAACCCTGGACCTTGTGGTCAGTAGTT
>JAODAC010017993.1:0-13122 GCA_027575185.1 Mimaenictus wilsoni | reverse complement strand
AGTAGAGGTATGGTTGGAGGAAACAAGGAAGGGATTGTTGTCGATCACCACATTAGTAAATATAAGACGGAGGAAGAGAACGATAAGGGCAGTGGCTTGTTTATTGATTTGTGTGAAGAGTATTATAAAGAATTGCAGAAAAGTAAATTAGTGAACAGTAGATTGTGAAAAATGTACAATAAGTTTTTAATTTAGATGTCGTAAGATTTGTTTTTAGCATTTATAAATATATTACCAGAAATTCTTAAAGATAATATAAGCAAGTTTGCTCCATCCATTAAGATCCAAAATTAAAATTGTGCAAATTATGAGGCGATTATGAATATGAATTCCAGCACGAAACTTTCACAACTAGTTTTGTTCGGAATAGCCTCAAATACTGTAAAATTCATAACAAAACTGGAACTTCCAGCGTATCCCTTGAAGGCGTTTGCGATAACTACTACTCGGAAAACTTGCTAAACCAAAACTTTGCCACTTATAAAAATCAAGATCGTCTGGAAAGATCATTTCCAAGCTTTCTGAATAAGAACAAATTCACTGTTATTTGGCATGGTGGCGGCGTTAGACCGCCGGCGAAAGGAGGAAAGAGTTTCATATTACCTGTGATCACCTCCGGGCGTCAACTTCTTGACGATGACGGGCGCGTCGTCCGCCTTGCGACTCTTGAGCACCTCCTGCAGTCGCGTCAGGCCGTCGTCGTTCTCGTAAATGATGGTATAACTTTTCCACCGCATTTCCCTCACGAGTGTTGATAGCGCCTTAAATACACACGAGATGGTTTGAACTAGTTTGCCTTCTGGCGGCGCGACTCCCGAAAGTTGGGAGAGAAAAACCGAGGGGCAAAACAAGGGGATATGCTGGGTGGAGAAATAGCTGGAGATAAATGAGCTTATGAAATGTAAGCCAAAAGATTGCGAAGCGGATACGGGAATACTGCATCGAAATACAGTGGGATAATGCGAGGGAGGCGGATCCATGTAAGAGGGTTTCAAGTCGAAGGATAATCATAAAATGTAAAAGATTACTGCTCACAGGAACCCAGTACTAGATTTTTAGATATGGGATAATTTAAGGTTAGATTACTTTTAGGAGGTTAAACTTGGGATAGGTCTTATGCTACAACTGTCGTCCTTTATTCATTTTTCTTGCTTACACAGGACCCGAACCTTTTGTTAATATTTTATTGTCCATATATTCATATGTTGTCCATTATATTGACTGTTTTTTGGAAGGTAAACTTGCAGGTTTTCACTTGGCGCCGTTTTCAAGAAATATCCTGTAAATTTGAGTATGTACTAGTGTAAATTACTTAAGTGGGATATAGGATAGTTTGGGCTAGCGTGCAGTAGTATAAAATAGTATAGGGTTGTGTGGAGTCATGTAGAAGGGTCTGGAGGTATTCCCACAAGTACGGGGACATGGGGACTTGTAGAAGAGTACACTATAGAATAATGTGCTGCTGATATCGGACTCTCGGAATAGATTTACTATTTATACCCCGGAGGGCACCAAAAATGGAAGTTATGCCGGGACCATTCCTTTGTTCGTCACAGCGGAAACGCGAGAGTCTCGATCTCGCGGTGACGATTTCGATGCCTCAGCATTCGGGATGTTTATATCTGGATGATTAGGCTTTTGGTGGACGTTGGTGTTTTTTCGTTCTTCGTGCTGCTAGTGACCGCCACATGTGTACAAAGTGAAGAGTAATGCTGAGTAATATAGAGAACAATTTAATACTGTAAAGGAATTGCTCATCCTTATTGGTCATCCATGGTGTAGACGAATGCAGTCGAGTGTAGTAATTTTGAGTAGTCCAAAGAAGTATAGGGAAGTTATAGCAGTGTAGCAGAGTCTGGGCAAATTTATATGAACTTGAGAACTTGAGGGAATGTAGAAGAGAATAGGATAGTGAAGAGGAATATAGAATACTGTAAAGTATTACGGAGAAAGGTAAATAAGTGTAAAATAATTTAGAATATAATTCTACGTATTATGCTGAAGTTTGTGAATTGTGCCCTTGGAGTAAAAGACTAGTAGGGGAGTCATGTAGAGTAGTTTGGAGTTGAGTTGAATAGTTTACGAGTGGAGCAGAGGTTTCCATGCCTCCTAGCATGGACTAGCCCAAGGGGGTACACGGAAATTTACAAGGGAAGATGCCCTTGGATAATTAGTGAATACGTGTATTGATCTGATATCTTCTTCCATGGCGCTACGAGTTTTGGCCTCCCCGAGCATATTCTGACATCACATTATCATGATAACTGAAATGCCCGAAGAAACTATTCTTAAACATGGGCCCCAGAATAGTATATTACGAATAGAAAGCGCAGCTATACAAAGTTTGGAAAGCTCTGGTGCATAGAAGTAAAGTATAGTGTAGTGCAGGACACTGTATAGTTGCATAGAATAGTGTAGTGCAGTCTAGACTAGTGCGTGATAGTGTAGATTAGCTTTTGATTATATAGGGCTCTGATATGAAGGGCAGATTAATAGGTTCCAAGAGAAAAAAGTAATGAAAAGTAGTATAGAGGGCGGTAGTTCTATAGAGTTATGTAGTGTAGAAAAGGTTTGAGTTCTATAAAGTTGGGTAGATTAGTGTAGACTGATGTAGTGAACTTTAGTTTGGATTAATGTAGAGTAGTACCCTTCATGGGAATGTAGTGCTGATTTATGTCCGGAGTAGTGTAGGAGTTGTGAGTAGTGTAAAATAATTTAAGGAAATTTACCCAGGATTGAGGAAATGTATCAAAGTACAAAGTGGTATAAACAAGTTTAAACACCTCAGGAAAATATACAGTTGTACAGAATTCTGAAGACAACTGTTGAGTAGTGCGGAGTAATACAGAGTAGTTTGGGGTTATACAGAAAAATGCACAAGAATGAAGTGAAGTTTAAACTAACGTCGGATAGTGTATAGATTTGTGTAGAATAATGTAGTGCAGTCTAGACTAGTGCAGTATAGAATAGGGAAGAATAGCTATGAGTTATATAGAGCCTTATAGTGTAGTGTACAGTTGACAAAAGTATAAAGTAATGTAAAGTAGTATAGAAGAGCATAGACTAGATTAGAATAAGTTTGAGTTCTACAGTTATGTACTTTCTAATAGTACAAATAATGAAATTTGTATAGAGAAGTGTAAAGTAATGAAGAGGTAGATTAGTGTAGAGTAGTGTAATGTAGTTAAGAATAGTTTGGGTTAATGAAGAGGAGTGCAGATTCTTTATTCTCACAGTAAATGAGAATGTATTGCAGATTTGAGTCTGAACTGGCGAAGAGCAGTATAGAGTCTTGTCGGAAAGTCTAGAGTGGTGTATACAACTCTGGTGGAATTTGCAAGCGTTTGGGGGAATGTAGAAGAGTATGGGATAGAGTAGAATAATTTGGCTTTCTCTAAAGGAATGGTAAATAGTGAAGAGTAGTTTAGAAGAGTATATGGTTATGTATAATTAGGTTGAGGAGTAAAATGTAGTGTAAAGTAGTATGGAATAGAGTAGAATTACGAATAATATTTTAATGCAGTCTAGAGTAGTGTGGGTTAGTGTGGGGTAGTGTAGAGAATAGCTCTGAGTTATACCGGGTGACCAAACATGAAAATTTCAAATATCTCGAGAAATAAGCGCCCTACGAAAAAATTAAAGGTAACCAAAAAGTGACCATTCCATGGGGAAGAATGATCGATGTTAGTATACATCGATCATTCTTCCCCTCAAACTCACCCCCAGAGCATGGGTGTGGGGGTAACCTTGAAATTTCAAATGGATACCCCTATATTTTAACGCAGTATATCTGTAATAATACTGTGTACTATGCCTAAAAAAAATTAGCCCGATTTTCACATTGGAAAATAAATTCATCAAATTGATTTTTATCTCGCTTACAGAAGCAACTTAAAAAAAAAGTTTCGAACAAATCTTATATAGTATTAGTCGTACAATTTGTATCTGTATAAAAAATTAGGGGTACCCATTTCAAATTTGTTATCCCTACATCAACCACTGGCGATGGGGTTAGGGGGTTGCTTTTAGCTTGTCAACAATTTTTTCGTAGTGTGTTTATTTCGCGGGATATTTGAAGTTCTCACATTAAAAAACTCACCAGTTATAGTGATATAATCCAGTTTCCTGTAGTTTACAATAATGTAAACTAATATAAGGGAATTCTAGGGTAGAGTAAAATAGGTTTGTGTTCTACAAAGTGTTGTGACGAATAGTATAAAGTAGTGTAATGCAGTTTAGAATAGTTTGGGGTCATGTAGGGTATTATGTAGTCTTTCCTCGAGCAATTCTTGGAAATGAAGAACCTAAATCATTGGTAAATCTTTTATCATCCATATATTTAAGGTCCCTTGGTAAGTCTTGCCGAATCTAGCTAAATGGAATAGAAATGTTGGAAGGAACAAGAGCCTACAGTCCGTACATTAATTGCTGGACTTGTTCGATGTTGACCGGAGTTATTTACCTTGGCGAATAGTTTCGGCTCCGGGTACAAATTAAACACGGTACGGTCAGCAAAGAGGTCTGCGTTCGCCAGGCGCGGATTCCAGAACGTCTGGAACTGCGGTATCTCGAGCGTTTCGGCGATCGATTGCACAATATCGTTGCTCGCCGCTGATTGTGGTCCGAATATCGCCGAGATTCCCTCCGATAGCATCTCGCACACTGGAAATAACACACGTTCACGATGAAAACCCTAAGAAAATCGAACGATTTTCATAGGTACATATATAGGCTACCGACCGCCGGGAGCGCACGCCAACCAATCGAACATTTGCAATAAATGTTTGCCGTCGGTTGATTTAACCCATTTTACGTAGAGCGCCAGTGAAAATGCATGCATGAAAACTGGAGACGGACGTAAAATGCTAAAGGATGCACAGGCAAAAAATGACTATGAATTATAGCGACGCGTTGGGGCCCCCCCGGATTCATTGTCGTGAAATATATCTTCCTGCAGTTTTCTCTCGCGCTGAATACCGGCATTGTTATGCCATGGGCGCGTCATCATAACTCATCCGCTGACAGTTTTCAATAACTTTATGTGCACCGTACACCAGTGAGCGTTAAAATTTTACAATTTTACTAGTTGTCGCTTTATTCAACCTCAGAGACCTCTATCCACTACTTCTTCCACACATATTTCATATTTACAGGTTATATTTTCAGCTTCTTAGAGTTGGTTAGGTCGGCGAGGTCAATAAATGTGCAAACACAGTTTGGCAACACTTGTACAACGAAAATAGTGTTGTTTTCTTGCATTTTTAGAAGAATAGTTCCACTGGGAGGTTTCTGGGACACATATGAAAGTAATATTTCGAGGTAATGCTAAAACGGAGACAATGTAATTCCAAGGCGGCTGGCTAAAAGCTGATGCCGTGCTCTAACAGCGTGGAATAAAATTTAAATATTTCAAACTTGCGGAATGCAATTCTTCGCGACGTCTGCCATGGGGGGACAGAGTGAACACGCGTGTCGTTTCCCATTCGCGCATACTCGCACGCCGGAAAATAAACGTCTGCATCCGCTCCAGCAAAGCGCATGCTGCATGCTCGGCAATGCATTATTGAAACGTACGATTGCCATCTATCCCCGTGGTTCGGGGGGGCACCGACTGAAAGCACGCCGACAGCGGGCGTCAATCGTCTTTTTGCACGGTTCAATCGCTTGCTTTGTTCCATTTTACTCATAATCCTTCCGTTTCCAACCGCATCACTAGGCTTCTGCGCGATTTTCGAAAATATGCACGTTTTGCTCGTGTGACAATGTTCCCATCGTTGCCACACTTGCCAAGTCTATAAACGAGGTCATTCCCGAAAGATGGCACTACTTTATTTCCTTCCTTTATTTCCTTTTTTATATTTTACGAATTCTGTGAAATATGGAGACATTGTTTACAATGGCTTGTGATCTTTTTTGTTCATTTTTTTAATTTATATCAGAGAAGTAGATTTTTTTTAGTTGCAATTAGTTTGTGCAATGTTGCCATTGTTGCAACATTTGTACGTCTATAAATTGGTTCATTTCCGAAATATGGCCGCACTTTGTGTTTCTATTTCATAATTTCTAAATTTTGAGAACTAAGAATACATTTTTTTCCTAGTAATGGGATCATTTCTGTACATTTTTGATTTTCTTCAAAGAAATATGCGATTTTATTAGTTGCTACTAATCGTTCCCATCGAACCATCGTTTCCACATGTGTCAGTTACTAAACTAAGCCAATCCCGAACGATGGCAGCACTTTCTCTCTTTCCTTGTTTTATTTTTTACCAAATTTGTGCTATGTGGATACATATATTTCGTTGTATTGGGATTATTTTTATACAACTATCTTTGTTTCAAAAAAGGATACGTACTTATTTGTTGTTATTTGTTTGTGCAATATTGCCATTGTTGCCACCCATCTTAGTTTGTAAATTGGGTCATTCTCGAAAGATGGCAGGACTTCGTTTCGTCCCTTTTTCTGTTCTCCAAATCTTGTGCCATATGGATACATTTTTCGTTGTATTGGAAACCTTTATGTGGAATTTTGAGTTCCTTTACATATGGAAATTATTTTTAGTTACTCTACTACTTCGGACAATGTCGCCTTCCGAAGCATACCTCTCAGTCTCTGAACTAAGGCATTGCCAAAAGATAGCAGCACATTAGTTCCCTATGTTTTGAAATTTTTGGTATAACGTGAATAAATTTTTTCGTTTATTGAATTCATTTTTGTACAGTTTTAATTTCTTTCAAACAGCGATGCTATCGTTGCCACAGTTGTCAGCATGTTGACTAGGGCATTTCCAAAAGTTGACGACTATATATATTTTTTTGTATTTACTAAAATGTTGAATAACATCAACATATTTCTTTCCTGGAATTGGGAATTTTCGGTACATTTTTTATTTTCTTCTATTGAGAGAAATTTTGCTGTTAGTTTATGGAATATTGACATTGTTGTCACATTTATCTCTGTATTAACATGAACAATTCTGAAAGAATAGCAGAAATTTATACATTCCCTTATTGTTTTTCTAGTTTCTTTTAATTCAGCCAGGTGTCTCAGTATACTCGATGACAGCTGACAGCAGAGTATTTCTATATTTCTATTTCTTCTCCTGTAAATCTCAATATCGATTTTGATTAAATAATGGTATACACATCCTACGATTATTAATAATCGTTCTGGTACAGATGGCGTAGTTCTAGGCGAGCCTGTTAGGTAATGTGATCATAGTACAAATCTAGCTACGAATCGGCGTACACGTCCGCCGTGTGGGCATAAAAAATTCTCATTTCGCGACTCTTGTATCATAAATTTAAACATATTTATAATGATAATATTGAAATAACACCAAAAGATAAATTAACTCTTCTACGTTAGTAATCAGTAGTTACAATATAATTATTTCTGCTCTGACATAGAGTTATCTATACCAGCCTTTGCTCTGTTATCCGGATATGAACAAAGAAAGGAATCTCAACATTTTATATATCAGCATCTTTCAAATTTCATCATCTATTAAATGGCATATTCTTTATTATCACCACTTCTCTGACTTATCCTTGGTTTTGAGTGTATATAGGAGCACTAAGTGGACCGAATTTCAATCGTCATTATCTAGCATCGTTCAATATACTAATTTCCTACTTCTATTCTATAATGAATACATTTCAATCGTTGATTAAGAAAATATTTTCACTGATATACGACTATTATCAGTGAAAATATTTTCTTAAAAGTATAAGTATAGTGTACAAATCGAATGTAATGCCCTTTCCTCACTCGTATGAGTATCCATCGGCTCGCGTTGCGATTTTTCATACTCCTGAGGAAATTGGTACCAACTGTACGGCGTTGTACACTATACAAATTATCTGATATGCAATGTTGCCATATGCTTCCTTACCCACATTAATACAATTCTCAAGAAATTTCTCCATTATTTATTTCTCGAAACTTTTTCCGTGCAAAAACATATTCTGAATGTTTTTGTTGTTGTTGAAAATTTGCCATTGTTACCAAAGTTACCACTTCATAAACTTGGTAAGTTATAAAAGATGGCAGCACCTTCTGTCGTTGATGCAACGTCAACTCGAAAGTTTCTCAAAAATAATTTTGATAAATATTGATGACATCCAACACAACTTTCATCTCCGAGTCCTGCACATATGTCGCAATATTGATATTGCCTCCCAGTAACGAACCACGCACGCAAGTAAACAACGTTGCCAATTCCTCGAACGTAAATATATGCAACCAAACACCCACAGTGCCATATTGAAATGTATCGGCAAAGTGTGTAGAGCGCAGTAGCTCAACGATTTGATACTCACCGATCTGACCAGATTTAAAACTATCCGCATCGGCGACGTTCCTCACGATCGCATGCATCTCGTATTCATGGCCGAGATTAAAGCGTTCGAGGGCGGCGCGAAAGGCGATTTCCGCATCGAGGTGCCCATCGCCGCCGTCGGGGAAGATCGCGCCGATTCTAATCACGCGTCGTGTGGGCAGACTGTCGTCGTAGGCGGTGGCGCAGGACGCGTGCAGCAGGAGCGCGAACAGGATGCCCACGAACACCAGCGAAATTAAATGCGCCGAAATTAAAAACTTCGACATCGTGCGAACGGCGAACGGGACGCTCCAGCGAGCGCTTCAGGAAAAACGCCCGGCGCGGTTTCGGTTGCAATCAGCTGCAAACTGAATGCCAGTTTGGATAGCTTCCACAACCGCAGGCGAGCTTTAATGTTTGTGTGACGAAAATATCCTCCTGCGACCCGAACTGGGAGTATGTTACAAGCGTTACATTCGCACCCACCACGTGGTTTTAAATGCTGTTTGGATTTTCTATTTTTAATTGAAATTCCAAATAAACTTACGTATCCTTAAGTTCAACTCGACATAGAATAGCAAACCTTTAAATAGTTTTATTGCTAAATTTGTATGTTATTATGCATATTATTAACTGATAATAGCTTTTTATAAGGTGAAGTGGGGTGAATCTGATGCTTTTTGATATAAAACGCGTGCTTGAGTTAGGGCTCAAATTGACGAATGTAAGCCAAATTTTGGCGGCGTGTAGCTCCGAAACTCCGATTTTAACTTGTCTTTTTTTGTGCGTAGTGTTTCAATTTGACGGATAGGCTATTGTTTATTTGTGTTTTTATTTTATTTTTAATTTAAGTGGGCCCTACGCGATGGGTACTACGTAACGGCAAAATGAGGAACTAAAATTCGCCCACCAATTCGACGTTACCACTAAGCAGCCCAAAGTGGTAACGTCTCGGCTTACCACGCCGGAGGACGGGGTTCGATACCCGATACACCGGTTGAATATTATTCACCCACAACAAACACAATACACAACATTACTTATTCAACACTTAATATATTCAATAATCAACTTTCAACGCCCACCTGGGCAGCACAGTCGGTAGAGCTTGGGCCTACCACGCAGTCGGACGAGGTTCGAGTCCTCGAGGTACCCATTATTCACAATTACAACCCGCAAAAATTCACATTAATCCACACCTATATAAACCAAACAGTAAAAAACCACTGTTCAAATCAACAATCGCAAATATGCGCAACCCACAACTTTTAACACACGAGAAAAAGGATAAAAACACACGGATCAGTAACAACAACAACAACATCACATGACAATCACAATAATAAACATGTAATATAAAAATACATGCAATAACAATAAAATCAAAGCTGAAGCAACAGTATGGTCGATGGCCAAGTCTCTGGACCAAATACAATATTATTTTTTCAACTTTCAATGTTCAGTACACAACAACAACACAACAAAATACATGTAAATTGTAAACACACAAAAATTATATGTAAAAACACGGCGGAAAACCCTCATGGTTGATGCCTATAAAACAAATACATTAATTTATTTACAAATCTGCATGTTCTTAATAATTTCTCATTAAATATAGTTTGTCTTGATATACACATTTACGCCTAAATGTTCTTCAAACTCCTGGGAAAGTTTTTCATTGGATGACTTATATTATAACTTATATTATTATGACCGATATTATAACTCATGAAAATTGAGTCTAATAACGGAGACAGTTTCTTTGACAGAAAAGTGACTTGAAATAATTTCCTCTAAAATTTCACTTGATGCACCAATTGATTCAGCGTGAAAATATTTTCAAACTCCTGGGACATTTGATTACTTAGAACTGATATTATCACCCATGAAAGTTAGGTCTAATAACGGCGTCAATTTCACTGACAATGAGAAAAAAAAATAACGGCGACAATTTCACTGACAGAAAAATGACTTCAAATTACTTCTTCCAATATTTCAACTTTATTTATATTTACCTTACTGCAATATATACAAATCATATACCAATCGACTCATAATGAAATTTGACACAGTTTACTGCAACAGTTTTTCTTGATAACATGTTTAGGAATCATATTATACATCCTTGAAGTTTACTCTAATAAAGTCAACATTGCCGATCTCAAAAATGACTTGTCCTAAACATTCTATGTTTCTGCACATTTCCCTTATTTCTAGAAATATAAAACATGCACCAATCGATTTAGCCTGAAAATTACTTTATACCGCTGAGACAGTGTTTCGTTTGATTACTTAAAACTGATGTTAGATGTCATAAAAGTTGAGTCCAACATTTTGGCTGTCAGAAAAATTACTTGAAATGACTTCTTCTAAAGATCACTCTTTTATTTATAGTTGCCACATTTATATGTATACAAATCGTATATTAATCGATTCAAAATTAAATTTGTCACTAACTAATGTAACAACCAATAATAATAATAGTATTGTATTTGGTCCGCGGACCTGGCCATCGACCTAACTGGTCCTTCAGCCGTTTTTATATACAATTGGTGTTTTTTATTTATTTTTTAGTACATGGTATGTATATAGTTACGTCACCACTCAATAGATGGCGGTAACTATGTGCAAACTACATGCACCACCATCTCCACCACCACGGACGACTACGCATCCATCACTTGCGCATCTGAACATCTGCGTGGGGAAGATAAAAGTCTTCCTCCAAAATTTGTTGTAAATAAAATTCATTCTATTCTTGACTTTACTTTTAAGTACAAGCATCTCGTATTCAAGATTCACGAACCTAGTTCGAAATCATTTTGAATAAAGTATTCTTGAGTTGATAATCGTTAATTTTGTTGTTGTGAAATAAAGTCATTTTTTCAACATCAAATCTCAACTGCGTTCTTCAACCAAGAAACATAACTATATATGTGAAGTTTACAATTTTTTGTTGTTGTTATTGTGATGTTGTGATGAAGGTGATGGTTGTTGATGTTTTTTTCTCCGTGCTGATGTGTTGATATGTGCACAGAATGCATTGAACATCATGGAGGTATTGAATGTTGCATTTTTTTATGATGTGATTCTTTGATTAATAAGGTGTGAATTTAATTGAAGTGGCTTTTTCTTGAGTGGATTTGTAGTGTGAATTTGGCGTGAATTAATATAATAAATTAATTCACACACTTGTGGGTGCCCACCCCGGGGACTCGAACCCCGTCCGCCTGCACGGTAGACCGAAGCACTACCAACTGTGCTGCCCGGGTAGGCTGTAGCAATCATTTCAATTAATTTTCTAGAATAATAGTTATAGATTCTTGAAGTTGAGTCCGTTTACGAAGACATATCCAGAGAGTTTTGGAAGCACAAACACATATATTTTTGCGTCTATCAACACAAAACATTCACAAACAAGGCATATTAATATATTTTAAATCTTAAAACATATTATTTTATTGCTAACTATATGTATATTTTGTAGATTATTTTTATTTAATGTATTCGGTTCGCAGACCTGGCCATCGGACCTGCACTGGTCCTTCAGCCTGGATACATACATATGATTTTATTGTTTTTTTTTGTATATATTACATGTTCACAAAATACCAATAACAAAAATCACAATTTGTTATTGGTATTTTGTGATGTTGTTGTTATTGTTGTGTTGTTGATGTGGTGTCTTGTTGTGTGTGAGTGATATGAATTGTTATGTTGTCGGTGGATTTTTCTTGTGTGTTGTGGGTTGCGCATTGCGATTGTTGTGACTTTATCGGTGTGGATTTTTATTAATGTGAATTTTTCGTGTGAATTTTTAATGTGAATTAATTAAATGAGTGATTTTGCATGTGAATTTATAATAATAATAAATTCACACTAGTGGGATGTCCACCCCGGGGACTCGAACCCCATCCTCCTACGTGGTAAGCAGATGCTTTACCACTAGGCTGCCCAGGTGGGCATATTTTGTAGATTATCACAAATATAAATTATAAATTATATCCCTATATTTTCGGGCACACTTTCCCATATCTAACTACATTTGACAGTCGTGCTGGAAACTATGGTCAATTCCTTTCAGAGTCGAATGGTGCATGATTTGTTTATATTGGATGAAGGTATATAAATAAAGGTGAAATATTGGAAGAAGTAATTTGAAGTCATTTTTCTGTCAGTGAATTTGTCGCCGTTATTATTTTTCTCTCATTGTCAGTGAAATTGACGCCGTTATTAGACCTAACTTTCATGGGTGATAATATAAGTTCTAAGTAATCAAATGTCCCAGGAGTCTGAAGATATTTTCATGCTGAATCAATTGGTGCATGATTTATAATCCTATACGGGAAGTATGCAAAAAAAAAACTAAAACTCGACATATTATTTGGGAAAGACGCATTTTACCCGATATATACATATCTCAATAATTACCCAATATCTCAATAATTAGGTGTAAATGTATGTATCAACATAAACTGTTTTGAATAAGGAATCGATCCATGTAAGAATGGGAATTCTATAACATGCAGTTGAGAAATATTTTAGAACGAAGTTTGAATTTCACGTTTTAGTTCTGCATTTTGCCAGCACGTGGTACCGATCGCGTAGGGTTCTCTTAACTTTTTGAGATTTATTTTTAAATTTCTGTGGTTCAGCAAGTGTTTCGCATGCGCTGGGTCTTCCTAGGTCTTCCCCGTTGTCTCTTCACAATTTATCCCGCCACCCATACTTTCTTAGCTTGCCTTTCCTCACCCAACCTAACCATGTGGCCCCACCAACCTAGTTGTTTTTCCTCAAT
>JAODAC010017982.1:10512-20577 GCA_027575185.1 Mimaenictus wilsoni | reverse complement strand
TGAGGTTCGTTAATCAAGATTGTCGTTATGCGAAATATTCGTTATGCGAAGAAAAACAACAACAAAAAATCGTATTCGCTAACCAGTTTGATTTTCAATTAGTTTACTACGAAATTTGCTTTTATCTTATTTTTCTTATTTTTCTCGTGATACGAAATATTTGATAAAGGAGATCAACAGTAACCGACATAGTCATGGTCGTGAAAATAAATCCTGACATAAACAGGTACATGCCTATCAAAAAAGTAAGAGGGAGAATTATTAGAGATGTGCGTTAACATGGACCAACGTTAACCAAAATATTCGTTATACCGTTGTGTGCGTGATTATTGTTCATAATTATTGTAAATTTGTGATACGAATGGTTTGGAATTTTATTTACCGTGTGAATTTTGGTTGAATGTTTATCATATTCGGGTGTTTTTACAGCTGAAACAAGTGTAGTATTTGTCGTTTTCATATTTATGTTTTAAATAGTTGTCTGCTTGTGTGCATTCAATATTGGGGCAAGAAATTAGGAGTTTGATGGCATCGTAGTAATGTTACATCAGTCTTTGCTCTTGAGAAAATGTATTTAACTTATTGTTAGATATCTCCCATAGTGATTTTTTGTACACAAGATTAAATTCTTCAAGTTAATGTATCGATGCCAGATGCACACGAGTGGTAGTTCGTCTCCCCATCCCCATGTGTAGACTTGTATACTGAAGGAATATTGTAAACTTGTTTCGGTTTTTGGAAAAATATATTCAGTCTTGAGCATAACTTGGTAGACTTTGGTTGGGTTAGAGTTTCGACACTCGTATTAACTGTATAGGACATAATGGATATCAGAGAGGTTATGACACTTAAAAGATGTTCACGTTGACTAGGAGAAAAGCATTAACGTTTCTATAGGTTAATATTAGCAATTTTGACTTGAAATCTTAATAAACAACAACTGTGATTAAATTTAGGAAGCTATGTGTATCGCTGCGGTGTAGAAACATGCTTAATTTCAAGCTTGCTACCCTCGCCCTTCGGCCAAACTTGAGTTGCGACGACGCCATCTTGGCTTAAGTTCTGGTCGTGTAGGAGTGTAAAACCCTCCGCGCGTGTCACTCTCCCTTGTTTACTTCCAACTCGTCCTACGCAACGTAAATCGAAAAGGACAGTCGCGAAACTACTCGAAATTGTTACAAAAAAATATGGTTCCTTGGCCCTTATCATATTTTTTCAGGTGTTATTTTTATTAATTATTCAGTTTTTAAGATGCACACGAGTGGTAGTTCGTCTCCCCATCCCCATGTGTAGATTTGTATACTGAAGGAATATTGTAAACTTGTTTCGGTTTTTGGAAAAATATATTCAGACTTGAGCATGACTTGGTAGACTTTGGTTGGGTTTAGAGTTTCGACACTCGTATTAACTCCCTCGTTAAGGTACCCCAGCCAAGTGGTTGCCTTTCTAAGTTGCGAAACTTAGAAATAATCCATTCATTGCATCCGGACTCCGATCTTTAACAATACGAAACAATAAAATGTAAAATTTTCAACCAAAACTGAATTCGTTAACCCCTTTTTTAAATGTACTCTAACAAACGAGAAATATGTTTAAAAACCTATTTTTGTTACCAAAACTATAAAAAATTAACATTTTCTTAAATATAATAACAAAAAATGTCGAATATACTTACAAAAATCAAATTGAACATAATATTAAGACGAACATTAAAATTCCAACATTCAACATTGTAAAAATGCAATAAATTGTTATATCAATGTCGATAATGACGGAGCAATTAAAAAGAGTATCAACCAGTATATTATTCAATTGCGATGCAGTTTGGCTGCGCTTCGATCGATGAATCGATGACTGCAGTCATCTCTCGCTCCCCCCTACTCGCGCTCGCTTCGCTGGATGTTGCTCGTTACTCGCTACTCACTGCTACTCGCTTGCAGGATTTGTGCGATTTGTGCATGTGTGAGTGCGAGTGTGAGTACCACCATCGTGAGCAGTCGGCGAGCATACCCCGATGTCCTTGGTTCATGTCTTTCAACTTGTGGCCTACTTGCGCTCGGCAGCGTTCGCCGCTAATCGCTAATCGGCATTACATAAGAGCGGCAAAAATTATTTACAAACATCTATTTATAAGCCGCGACGACGACCGACGCGACGACGCGCACTGCGCACGGCTTTCGAAAAGGACAGTCGCGAAACTACTCGAAATTGTTACAAAAAAATATGGTTTCTTGGCCCTTATCATATTTTTTCAGGAGTTATTTTTATTAATTATTCAGTTTTTAAGTCAATAATATGTTTGTCGGAATGTTTAGAGAGTTTAAAGAGATATAAAAGATAGAACAGAATAGAATAAATTGGGATAGGTTATGATAGTTAAAGAAGATAGGTTAGGGATGTTTAAAAATAGGCACAAATTGTTTTACGTCTATGCTTTTTTCCTTGGGGTTTTTACATTTGAGATTTTAACAGTGTTTCTAAAATTTTTAGGTTAGGATCACAAATTAATAGGTTGGATGCTGATTAGGACATTATAATTTGTGCAGGTGCTATTTTTATTAATATTTCCAGAAGGTAAACAGGTTTTGGAGAGTATAATATCGATCATATACATTTAAACAGTTTAAAGTGGATGGAACCTATTACATCACCTGTGTATAGGACATAATGGATATAAGAGAGGTTATGACACTTAAAAGATGTTCACGTTGACTAGGAGAAAAGCATTAACGTTTGTATAGGTTAATATTAACAATTTTGACTTGAAAACTTAATAAATAACAACTGTGATTAAATTTAGGAAGCTATTTGTATCGCTGCGGTGTAGAAACATGCTTAATTTCAAGTTTGCTACCCTCGCCCTTCGGCCAAACTTGAGTGGCGACGACGCCATCTTGGCTTAAGTTCTGGTCGTGTAGGAGTGTAAAACCCTCCGCGCGTGTCACTCTCCCTTGTTTACTTCCAACTCGTCCTACGCAACGTAAATCGAAAAGGACAGTCGCGAAACTACTCGAAATTGTTACAAAAAAATATGGTTTCTTGACCCTTATCATATTTTTTCAGGAGTTATTTTTATTAATTATTCAGTTTTTAAGTCAATAATATGTTTGTCGGAATGTTTAGAGAGTTTAAAGAGATATAAAAGATAGAACAGAATAGAATAAATTGGGATAGGTTATGATAGTTAAAGAAGATAGGTTAGGGATGTTTAAAAATAGGCACAAATTGTTTTACGTCTATGCTTTTTTCCTTGGGGTTTTTACATTTGAGATTTTAACAGTGTTTCTAACAGTTTTAGGTTAGGATCACAAATTAATAGGTTGGATGCTGGTTAGGACATTATAATTTGTGCAGGTGCTATTTTTATTAATATTTCCAGAAGGTAAAAAATGTTTTGGAGAGTATGATATCGATCATATACATTTAATCAGTTTAAAGTGGATGGAACCTATTACATCATCTGGGTATAGGACATAATGGATATAAGAGAGGTTATGACACTTAAAAGATGTTCACGTTGACTAGGAGAAAAGCATTAACGTTTGTATAGGTTAATATTAACAATTTTGACTTGAAAACTTAATAAATAACAACTGTGATTAAATTTAGGAAGCTATTTGTATCGCTGCGGTGTAGAAACATGCTTAATTTCAAGTTTGCTACCCTCGCCCTTTGGCCAAACTTGAGTGGCGTCGACGCCATCTTGGCTTAATTTCTGGTCGCGTAGGAGTATAAAACCCTCTGCGCGTGTCACTCTCCCTCGTTTACTTCCAACTCGTCCTACGCAACGTAAGTCCATTTAAAGATTTTAAAGGTTAGGATAAGCAGTTTTAACGTAAAAAAAACATACACACACAAACACACACACGCATGCAAGCACAAATGCATGCCCAGATTCATCCATACATACATTTCTACAAACTATATACTACACCGGTGTTTCCCAACGTGGGGCCCCCGCCTCACAGGGGGGCAATTTGATAATTAAGGAGGGCAATTAAAAAAATGACTAGACACGGCTTTAACCCTTTCGCTTTGGGTTATTTAAATGCAATGCTAAATATCGGCAATGTTAAATGACGGATGATGCAGCCAATATTAGTGGATTTGTCTGATATATCAAATATACAGTATCAAGAAGGGGGGCGTAGTAGCCCAGTTGGTAAGATCGCTGCTTACCACGCAGGGGTTCCAGGTTCAAATCCTGGTCGTGACAATAACACCTCTAGCCGCTCCGGCAACCGCATTAACATCTGTGGTTGTCGTTATAGAAGTCTTCTTCACCTTGGGCGAGGCTACCCGAAGGGAATTAAAAACTGTATTTAATATAAAAGGAACGTTGGCATGGCTTTGTGAAGAAACTGATACCCAAATGCAACCAAATGTGCAAGAAAATTTTACGACCGTTTCCATCTTCATATTTAGCTGAATGCGGATTTAGTGATAAAAAAAAGAAATCGACTTGTTATAACACAACGTGGAGACTTGAGATTAAAGCTAAGTAAATTGGAACCTAATATAAAATCTCTATCCAGCAAGAATCAAGCGCAAGGAACGCACTAAACGAATATAGAAAAATCTATATTAAAATTATTTTCAATTTTAGTATTTCATTATATGTTTTGAAATTTTACTTGCAATGTTTTGATAGCAATTTCATAGTGATTTCTTCCTAAAACTTATCATTTATATTTCTTAAAGGAACAAAACAATTTCTTTTTATTTAATGTATTCGGTCCGCAGACCTGGCCATCGACCTTCCCTGGTCCTTCAGCCTGGATAAATACATATGATTTTATTGTGTTTTTGTATATATTACATGTTATTGTGATTTTTGTTATTGGTTTTTTTTGTGATGTTGTTGTTATTGTTGTGTTGTTGATGTGGTGTCCTGTTGGGTGTGAGTGAAGTGAATTTTTATGTTGTCGGTGGATTCTTCTTGTGTGATGTGGGTTGCGCATTGCGATTGTTGTGACTTTATCGGTGTGGATTTTTATTAATGTGATTTTTTCGTGTGAAATTTTAATGTTAATTAATTAAATGAGTGATTTTGAGTGTGTATTTATAATAATAATAAATTCACACTAGTGGGGTGCCCACCCCGGGGACTCGAACCCCGTCCTCCTACGTGATAAGCAGATGCTTTACCACTAGGCTGCCCAGGTGGGCTGAACGAAACAATTTTTAAAGGTTAAAAAATTAAATTAAAAAAAAAAATGTATGGGGGCATACAAATTTTAGAAATGTTAAGGTGGCCAAAAAAGGTTGGTAAACACTGTACTACATACTCTTCTCCACTCACAAGCACAACTCTTCAATGCATCAAATTCAACACACTCAACTCTACAACACACTCAACTCTACACAACCTACAGGACTAAATTCTTAAATGAATTCGAGCAAAAAATATATGGCTTATTATTATTTACTTAATTACTTAAGAATAAATGAATTGGCATATGTTATTTTATTACATTATAATTCATAGATTTGTAATTAACAAAAAGTCTAGGAATTTGCATTAATCATTTCACCTCTAGGCAAAAATACGCCAATAAATTGCTAACTAATGCTTTTCTACTTCAAATTTCATTCAACGCTCAAAGCACAAACTTTTTTACATTGAATTTCAATAATAACTTGCTTAAAATTCAATAGTCAAAAAACCGGCGGGCATCATTAATATTGCAATAAATTGCGAATTACGCAAGTGCCAAACCAATCCAATCAATAAAACTTTCCAAAGCGTACGTTACTTTACGCGCATTTGCGTTTAGCATTATTATGCACCTACCTTTAATTATGTTTTGTTTCAAGCGCGCTGGAAATTTTGAGAAGCATTTAGAATGCGCGCTGCGTTTTAATGATGCGATTAAACACCCGATTGTCAATTGTCCATGCCGAAATTTCGTAATCGCACAGCGCAACGCCACGAACAGAACAGAAGACAGTGTAAGACCCAGGCAGGCTCTCAGAAATAAATCAACAAAAAAAAAATGCACAACGCGCTTGTGCTGTGCGTCAGTTGGTTCAAGTTGGCTTAAAAGTCGCGTGTAAAAGTTGCTTCGGAGTTGGTGGTATTCGTTTGTTGGTGGCTGAACGTATGAACAGTAGTAGTGAACAACGACAGAAAAAAAAAGAAAACGATGCGAACGCGTTCGCCACGTAACCAACGTACGAATGCCGAATACAAAGTGGTGAATAATGACAGCTCATCGCTGTTGGCTTGTTGTTGTCGATGTTATGCTTCGTTTTAAACAAAATACAGTGAATGAAATTTATTTTAAAAGTCTACCTGGAAAGGCAAAAGTTTTTTAAAACTTTGATAATGTTAACTAACCCAAACTTTATTTAGACTTAAACTGTATTTTTTAAATTTGTTTCTTTTATTATGGAAATGTTGAAATTGATTTTTATTAACGGAAAGATGAAAGTTACGGGTCTAATTATTCAGTTTTTAAGGCAATAATGTGTTTGTCGGAATGTATAGAGAGTTTAAATAGATATAAAAGATAGAACAGGATAGAATAAATTGGGATAGGTTAAGATAAGTAAAGAAGATAGGTTAGGGATGTTCAGAAATAAGCAAAAATTGTTTTAAGTCTACGCTTTTTTCCTTGGGGTTTTTACCTTAGAGATTTTACCTGTTTTAACAGTTTTAAACTTTGATAATGTTAACTAACCCAAACTTTATTTAGAATTAAACTGTATTTTTCAGATTTGTTTCTTTTAGTATGGAAATGTTGAAATTGATTTTTATTAACGCAAAGATGAAAGTTACGTCTAAATAATTAGATTTTTAAGGCAATAATATGTTTGCCGGAATGTTTAGAGAGGTATTCGACATGGTGTGCTTTTGAACTGAGTCGTTGAAGTAAGTGATACTTAACACATCGGGGAAACTCAATGAACTTATTGTTAACTGAAACAAATCCTGTTGAGCCAGGTCCCGCGTATCACCGAGAAATAAATTAATGTTAGTAAAAACCACGACTACCGCGTAACAAAAAAATGTATTTTTAACCCTGAGATCTGGTCATCGACCATACTGGTCCTTCAGCCTGGATTTATTATGTATTTATATTACATGTTATTATTGTGATTTGTATCATGTGAATTGAGGTGTTGTGGGTTGCGCACACTTGCGATTGTTGATGTTGGGTGTTGATTTTGAAGAGTGGTTGATGTCTTATTGTGTGGGTTTTATAGGTGTGGATTAATGTGATTTTTGTGAGTTGTAATTGTGAAGTAATGGGTGCCCACCCCGGGGACTCGAACCCCGTCCTGCTGTGTGGTAAGCAGAAGCACTACCGACTGTGCTGTCCAGGTGGGCCCGCGTAACAATTATGTACATTTTCATTTTGGTCGTTTAACGCCATGTACCCGCAGTGAATTGAATCAATGTTGTCAGAAAATATAATGGGGAAAGGTACAGAACCGTCATTCATTCCCTAATCGTTTTATTCGCTTTTTTCAGGAAAAAAAATACCATTAAAATCGGAAAAACCATTATAATTCCTGCTTTTACACTTAATATACTGTGTAAAACAGCAATATATGAATTATTTGAAAATCTCAATTAACGGACACCTCGATTTATGAACAACCCGGTTTATGAACAAAACTTTAGATCAGGATAACTTAGACAAAAAAAATCTAAAATTGCGATGCAGGAATACAGAAAAGATACAAATAAATCTAGAAAATACAAATGTTTAGGTCTACATTGCCAAAACATAAATACCAAAAAGTTGTAAATCAATTTGAAATTATCATAGATTTGAATTTCTAAATATCTAAAATTCTTGAAAATCAACTGACATTGTAGTAAATTTAAAAAAGAATATGTGATTGCAAAATCATAACTGAAAACAGCTGAAATTCAAACACGCATACATACATGTGGTATTACTGCTGTTGTTGGCAGTGACGCAGCAGGCAACTGCATCATCATACACCATGTGATGCGATCCCCTGATAGAGTGACGGACCTATTATAGCTGCCTGTGAGTGCAGCAGGAGCATCAGCAACGTCGTCGACGTCGTGCACGGTGCAGTGCGTGAGCGTAAGTGGCAGCGGCAGGAGTGGAGGTGCCGGTCGCGTGCGTCGCGCTACGCTTGGTAGTGGGAAAACGCCGCTAGCAGTGTGACTTGCTCGCCTGCCTGCTGCGGCGCGGTGCAATGACCCAAGCGCTGCGAGTCAGTCTCAGTGACCCACTTAGCGAAAACATATGGGGAGATCGGCAGCCTTCGCTTACAACGATGCCCAGCCTGTGGTGCCGTTTCGCACACGCGTAAGCACACACATACACATACACACCGGTGTCTCTGCTATGCCTGCTGCATTCGGCGGGCATGCCGTGCAGTGTGCGTAATATGCGTATTTGTTGCTACAACAACAATGCTTCCATCTATTAACAACCTTCTGCAAACTGCCTGCTAAATGTCGATGTATTCGTATCTGTAAGTTTACTGCTGTAAGTGTTAATTAATAATCATTTTCTTATAATTAGGAGTTTGTGATGAAAAAATAGGAAATTTAATATATACGACTGGTCATGTAACGCCATCTATACTTAATCAAACGAATTAATCTGAAAAGAAAAAGAACCTCAATATTAACTACCTTAATAAAAAAAGTTTTTTTTAATGAGAAGTCTGATTGTTTTTTCTATGTATGAAAAAATGTAAATGTAAATGTAAATTTAATAATTACATTTATTTCTGTACTACAACGCCATCTATACTGAAGGAATTGAATGAATCTAGTCAGAAAAATAGTGGGAGATGTTTTAGAACCTTCTTTCAGTTTCTAATGCTTTGATTGTTGAAAGTGACAATTAATATATAATAAGTTTTTATATTTAGTCTTAGTCTATGATATTGATTGTTTATTAAAGAAAAAATGTAATAACTTAAAAAAACTTTTATTTGGATATTACGCCATCTATACTGAAGAAATTGAATGAATCAATTTATGTAAAATAGTAGGGGATGATTCAGAACCTTCTTTCATTCTTTGTAATGGTCTATTTGTATTAAAGCAAAAGCTTTTACTGCTGAATGTGGAAATTAATGCAATTAAGGTGCTTAAATTTAGAAATCTGCGATCACACTGTTTGCTTCTTAATGAAAATATGTAATAAATTTAAAAAAATGGAAGATTCACCTTTATTTTGGTTGTGTAAGACCATCTATCCTCAAAATTTGAATGAATCTACTCAGAAAATAGTGGGGAAAGGTTCAGAAACTTCTTTAATTCTCTATTGGCGTATTCTTATTAAAGTTTATACTTGTACTACTGAAAGTGACAATTTCTACAAAATATATTTCTTATATTTTGAAATCTGGGCTGATATTGTTTATTTGTTAAAGAAAAAATGTAATCAATGTAAAATTTGATTATTTACATCAAAACAAACCAATGACCGGAGCCATGTTTTCAATTGTAGCCCCCCAAAATTGGAATTTCCACAAAAATAATCAGGAAAACGTATATACCATATAAAATTACATTAAATAAGGGACAATTTGATATATATGGTATCAACCCCACAGAAAGGATAAAGGTGAAAACCCCTATTGAAGTTGGAAACGCTGAAAATTTTCCATAAAATAGTGACTTTTAAAATGCCATCAATAAAGGGCTTATCTAGAATGAACTGAGATAATTTAAAATATAAAATTGAAGTAGGAGAGTTGAGGGATAGTCTGTCACTTATTTCATCTTCATAGCTTAATATTTAATATACTAAAAATGTATTTTAAATTACATCGAGCGCGAGTTTGCCGCGAACCTGCAACAAAAGCTTTTGGCTGATTTCAGTTGCTTTAAACCACAATACGCCATCTGCACTCAAGGAATTAAATCAATCCAGTCAGTGAGGGAATGTGGGGGAAGTTTCAGAACCTTCTTTCATTCTATATTCGCTTATCCGTAATATATTGAATGATTTTACTGCCGAAAGGGACATTTGCTTACAATTAGAAATCTATGATCAAATTGATGTTGTATTAAAGAAAGAAAAATAATATTTACGTAAATTATGGTATTGCAGCGCCATC
>JAODAC010017982.1:0-10412 GCA_027575185.1 Mimaenictus wilsoni | reverse complement strand
TCTATAAATCGAAACAAACTTCTCTGAAATAGTAGTGGGGGAACGTCCAGAATCCACATTCATTCTCTATTACTATTATCCATTATTATTAGTTGCCTTATTTTGAATTTTAATGAATAAGGCTTTTGGCTGATTTCAGTTGCTTTAAACCGCAATACGCCATCTGCACTGAAGGAATTAAATCAATCAAGTCAGAAAATGCGGGAGAAGTTCCAGAACCTTCTTTCATTCTCTATTCGCTTATCCGTAATATATTGAATGATTGTACTGCCGAAAGGGACATTTACTTACAATTAGAAATCTAGGATCAAATTGATGTTGTATTAAATAAAGAAAAATAATATTTACGTAAATTTTGGTATTGCAGCGCCATCTCTATAAATCGAAACAAACTTCTCTGAAATAGTAGTGGGGGAACGTCCAGAATCCACATTCATTCTCTATTACTATTGTCCATTATTATTAGTTGTCTTATTTTGAATTTTAATGAATAAGAACGTTAAAAACATAGGAATTATTACAAACCCTGTTTTGATTTGTCATTTCATGTTTTGATTGTGTGAATGTGAATGAAATTTGAGAATAAAACAAATTTCTGTCGAATCGCCTACGCATCCTACGCATCTACGGCCTGCACGTAGTGTATTAAATCACGGATGCAGCACAGTTCGTCAGTATCGCATCACACAACAACACACCTGCTGCATGGGAAAAGCACGCGGTGCGCTGAGCGTGCGTGAGTTGTGCGGCGCGGCTCGTAACGTGGAAACTAATTTCGTAGCGGCTGCTATTTTCGTGGCGTCGCCTGGCATTCCACAACTTTTTCACCTACGAGCGCCGTGCCACCGCACGATGCGGCGCGATGCAACTCGCGCACGTCTTACTTCTAATCGTTCATTTAATTACATGGGAATTAATCTCGCATGGCGTTACGTTTATGTAATTTGCCGATTCATTTGATTCCCCTTCTAGCTTCATTCATTTGATTAAATTGAAATATATCAAATAGTTTATTAAAATAATATTGAAATTTTGAAAATAAAATTAATACTAACATTAATCCCTTAAAATTGATTAAATAAGTTTCAAAATATGTTTAATACACCTTGTAATTTTTAGAAAATTTCGTTTATGGTGTTTTGATTAATACCATTTCGTTAAATAACATAAATAATTGGAATTTATGAGAAATTAAAATAATTAAATTCTAAAATATATGAACATGTTTTTTTCTCCTTTTTTATTTAAATGTATTGTAGTAAATTAGAATTTTTTCGGCAAATAATTTTTTTTCTATTTGCTAGTAATTTTTCATAGAAATTTGACAACAAAATATATAACTAATACTTTGTTTGAATAACCTTTAAATCTTTACTGTTCCTGCTGATTTTGTAGTAATTTTTTAGTAATTAATAATGAATTAATTGACATGTAAAAATATGAATCGTAAAATATGTGTACGATTGTGTACTTATAGTAAGTATTATGACTTGTAGTCGTAGTAAAACCATTTTATCTCCACGTACGCTGCTCTCGCAGGAGCGCGCGCGCAACACTAGTGAACACACGATCGACTCACACTCTCCGCAGGATTGATACACAACAATGTTGTGTGTGTATACGTATATGTATCCAACTATACACGGCAGATGCATGCACGTATCTAACGCGAGGAGCGCGCGCGCGCGAACCGGTCGTTGAACCCGTTGACAAATCCCCCCACCCACATTCACTCATACACACAGGCTCGCCTGCTTGTGTACCACACAAAAAACCCCACCATCGTCGTACGTTCGGGATGGCTCATACGGTACGTCACCACCACTGCTCTGCTGCTGCTCCTGCTACAAACGAAACGACGAAACGAAACGAACGGGAAAAAACAACGTAACGCCGCACGTAACTACACACAACACACACACACACACATTATGTGTACACATATACACACAATCATCGCACACGCACAACGTCAAT
This sequence comes from Mimaenictus wilsoni, assembly GCA_027575185.1. Classification (NCBI taxonomy): domain Eukaryota; kingdom Metazoa; phylum Arthropoda; class Insecta; order Coleoptera; family Staphylinidae; genus Mimaenictus; species Mimaenictus wilsoni. The sequence goes on along the minus strand of JAODAC010017982.1, from coordinate 8,435 downwards.
ACCAACCCGTAAATTATTCTGAGTTATGCATCATTTGCAAGGAGCAGTTTTTTTAATAATGAAAGCGTTTTTAAGAAATAAATGAAAATTTGAAAATTCAAAAACGAAATTGTAGTTTCAAATTTTAAAATTAAATATATTTATATTACTGATTTAAATTTTAAAATGTGAAAACTGGAAATTTGAGATTTGCAGTTTTGAAAACTTTGAGGATTTGAAATTTTGTTAATTTGAAAATTTCGATATAAAGAATTTTGGAAATTTACCAATGTGAAATTTTGAAAATTTTGAACATTGGAATTTTCAAATTTTTATGTTTGACAATTTGGCAATTTGAAATTTGACAATCAGTAAATTTGGAAATTTGAACATTTCGAGATTTGACAATTTGGAAATTTGGAATTTTGAAATTTTATGCATTTGGAAAATTTGGAAATTTGAGGGTTTGGAAGTTTGATATTTAGAAACATTTGATATCTTGAATTTTGGAAATTTGACAATTTGAAAATGTGGAAATTTGGAAATTTTGAAAATTTTAGTGTTTGAAAATTTTGAAATTTTGGAATTAAGCAATTTGAAATTTTAGAAATTTGACAGTTGGATAATTTGGAAATTTGTCAATTTAGAAATTTGAAAATTTGGATATTTGAAAATTTGGAAACAAGGACAATTAGAATATTTGACAATTTGAGAAATTTGATAATTTTGAAAATTGGAATTTTGTAAGTTTGACCATTTGAAAGTATGAAAGTTTCAAAAATTTGTCAATTTGTAAATTTAGAAATGTGACAATTTGCAAATTTTATAATTTGAGAATTTGGAAAGATGAAGAATTGGAAATTCGGAAGTTTACAATTTGGTAATTTGGAATTTTCTAATTTTGCCATTTATGATATTTAGAAAATTTGGCGATTTAGAAAATTTTAGAATCTGGAAGATTGAAAATTTTGAAAAGTATAAAATTGAAAAATTGAGAATTTTATTTACAAATTGAAAAGCTAAAAAAATTAAATCACAAATTGATAACATATGAATTTAAAGAATTTTAAAATTTTAATAATTTAAAAATTAGGACATGAAAAATTTGAAATTGTAAAACATACAAATTTATCTTAATAAAAATGTCAACCATTTCAGAAAGACAAAAAAACTAAACATCTCTAGTTTTACATGTATAAAATTGAGGTTTGAATGTAGCTGCTGTTGGTAGTGGCGTCGCGGCGCATCGTCGGAGCGTTGGCCGTCCTCCGGCGGGGAAGGCCCCCCCGGTGTAGTGGCGCGCTGCTGCTGCGCGCACGCCGCGGCCGTAACCAGGAAGTTTGCCGGAGGAGCGCCATCAGTGTTGTTCCGCGGCTCCAGCGCGCGCGCACCGCACCGTATGTGTGTGTCGGCTCGTCTCTTTGGCGCTACGTGGTGCACATGTTGGCACCGGCGTGCACGTGCACCTAGCCAACATCATCACCACGTATTCTCACCCCTTTTTTTTCGGCAAAACCTCGAAAAGTGACACTCTTACCACCTCAGCTACTGCGAGTCATACACCAGATCCGTTAGTGCCAAACAGGATTTACACATATTCAGAAAATTCATAGAATTCAAGTGCAACAAACTTAATTTTAAAAAAGTGCTTATAATTATAAATAGCAAAAAGTGAAGTTATTCCAATTACAACTTAATACAACAACACAAAAATGGATTATAGAACAATACGAACTTGCGTTCCAGGATAATGGTTAAAGTTACATAAGTGTCATATTGAATTTCCTGCTTTTTCAATGTTTCTACGTTTAATCACAAATTAACAACAATTATTCTTTTAAAAATTTTACAGTGAACGTTGTGTTAGTGCTCTTTTTCAGTGACTGTGTTCCTCAGTGTTTTTTTCTTCTCAATTCCAGGGTGGAAACTTTTTTATAACTTATTTTTTCCTAAATATTCGATTATCTAAAATGCAACAAAATCGTTTAAAATAATAATTGCTAACAATAAGTTAAAAATTTCATTTATTGTTAGTTTTGAAGTAAATCTTACTAAATTAAAAAGATTGGAACGATTTTTGGGCCACAAAATTTTTAGGTAAAAAATTTGAAGTTGGTAACAAAAAAAATTAAATTTTGTCAAGTAGGCTAATCAACCAGTCTGATAAGCAACAGTCTCATACTTTTAGTGGTGTGCGTGCAAAGTTTAGCGCTTTAGCAGCCGCGCCAAGCTGAAAGTGCGCGAAATTCGCACAAAAAAAGTTTGCGCGGCTCCTGCCGCGTACCGAGAGCGACGCAACCGAGTGTTATTGTCTCTTTATCGCGAGCGTCGAGCATAATCGGTCATTCACATTGTTTAAAAATAACCGACACGCGTGTTCCGCGATCATTTGGCCGGTTCTCTGCGCCTAGAGCTACGTAAAGTTTTCATTAAATTTTCAACTTTTTCTTTTACATTTTATGGCACATTTTCATAGAAAATTATTTTTTCTTAAAACCTCAAAATAAAGTATGTTGGAGTATGTTATAGACGTATGTTTGATTGTAAATTTTCGTTATCTGATTTGGAAAATTCATAGATAATAGATAAATAATTGAGGAATTTCGGAAGTTTAGGTCCACATTTTCTAGTTGTTTCTTGTTAGTTAGATGAAACATCACAAGAATTTACATTAGAGTGTAAAATTTTCAGGAAATGAATTTTTTTTAAAAGTTTTTTCAAGGCTTAGGATTTAGGCTAGTTTTTATAGTTTTAATTAGGATTTCCTAGCTTTCAGTTTAATAAAATATTCGAAATTTAGTACGAACCAAGGAAATATTAAATAATACAAAAAAAACTGAAACAAAAAAAAGGTTTTTAAACAATTAATTTCATGTTTTCAATGGATAGAGATGCTTTAAACCTGTTTATATGTTATGTTGTGTATAGTAATACTTCAGTAATATATTTTCTACTTTGTTTCTCAAGTATTTCAAGTTCTATCAAGTATTTCAAGTTTGGAAGGGTTTAGACCAGTTTAGTTAGAGTTTCTTGTGCTAAAAATGGAAGAAAAGTTGTTTTCGGTCGTGTTTATACGAATTTAACGTAGTAATTGCTGGTTTTTTATGAATTTTGGCTAAATAGCTGCTATTTCAGCAGGCGAAAATTGGTGTAAACATTTTCCAGGAAATTTAAGAAAGTTTTTTGAAGATACTTTCAAACATTAGGCTATTTGATGTCTAATTTGCATGATTTTACATCAAATTCCTCTTTGAAAATTTTAAGAAAAACACTGAAAATGATTCAAGACTTGTCAAGACCTATAAGCACTTTTTCTACTTTATTTTTCTAGATATTTAAACAGGAAATAAACAGGAAAGTTTTAGATAAATAACAGCAGTTTCAGTGGCAGACAATAAACATATTTTAGAATGTGTAAGAAGGTTTTTTTGAAGGAACATTAAAGATAGTTAAAGTATTATTTTGTTATTCGTAAATTTTAGTTAAATAACAACAATTTCAGTGAGAGAAAATTTAAGTAGACATTTTTAAGGAAGTGTAAGTAAGAAGGTTTTTAATATATATTTCAGAACATTAAGGTTCTTTATGTAAAGATAATTTGATGTCAAATGCCTCTGTTTTCAGGGACATGCCTTAGTTTTTCGTTGATTTTTTGGGAATCTTGGTTGAAATTAATTTAAAAGTTTAAAACTGACAGATGGAGATAGAAATAAAGGAAGAGGGAAAGAAAGAAGTAGAAATTGGGAGAGGAAGAAGAAAATATATATAGAGAGAGTGAGAGAGAGAGTGAGAGAGAAAATTGTAGCAATAAAATTTCAGGAAATCCAAGTGTTTAAAGGTTACTTAATGAATTAAAGCTTTTTAGGCCAAACTTTGTCGGGTGTTTTGTATAGTTTGAATTGGAATTCTTTTCGGGTGCTATCGCAATATGCCTTCCAAAAGGGGGTAACGATCGAAACTGGCTGTTCCTCGCGCTCTCAGAGCGCCCGCCAGCTCGATCGCCAAGGAAGGCTTCCCGGTTTCTCGAAGGAACGCGCCGCGAGACCCGCGTGTAAGCGAACTGTACGGCTGTGTACGTATGGTAGTGTGGCGCGCGCGAACACTCGACCATATTTGGCGGTGAACAACCTCGAGTTCAATGGCTTTCAACCGCGCCTCCTAAACACGAGCCGCGAGCCGGGCACAGCAGCGGCACGGCACGACAGCAGGCCAGCACAGCCGAGGCGAATGTATACGTTCGATACCGAGGCTCGGCGTCGTCGACGACGACGGCGACGACAGCCGATGCGATGCCCCGTCACATCTTTTCCTCCGACCGCATTCAATTTTCCGACGCGTTTTCCGCGAAATTCACACTGCAGGACAACTTCAAAATTCCTCAATGCATCTTTGTGAACAAATCTTGTATATAACTCGTTGAAATTCATTGAAAGATTACTGAAAAGTTGAAAGATTATGATTTATAAGAGAAAATTTAACTTGTTAGAGATTTATAGTGTTTTCATTGTTTTTATAGGAAAATTAAGTAGACAAAAGTATTGTTTGGGTTTAGACAATGAATATAGATGCTTAATTTTGCGAAATATTTAAGAACATACCAGGAGAACCAACAAAATAACGCAAAAACATTAAAGAAAACTTAAATTTCTTCGATTTTAGAATGTATTTCTACTCGTTCTGGTAGATATCTGTTTTTGAATCTGATCATGAGAATTTAAAAAATCAAAATCAATAATAATCTATTTTTGTATCTATTCTCGCTTATTCACATCTCTTCCACTGACCGCATTCAATTTTCCGACGCGTTTTCCGCGAAATTCACACTGCAGGACAACTTCAAAATTCCTCAATGCATCTCTGTGAACAAATCTTGTAAACATTTGTATATAACTAGTTGAAATTCATTGAAAGATTACTGAAAAGTTGAAAGATTATGATTTATAAGAGGAAATCTAACTTGTTAGGGATTTATAGAGTTTTCATTGTTTTTATAGGAAAATTAAGTAGACAAAAGTATTGTTTGGGTTTAGACATTGAATATAGATGCTTAATTTTGCGAAATATTTAAGAACATACCAGGAGAACCAACAAAATAACGCAAAAACATTAAAGAAAACTTAAATTTCTTCGATTTTAGAATGTATTTCTACTTTTTCTGGTAGATATCCGTTTTTGAATCTGATCATGAGAATTTAAAAAATCAATAATAATCTATTTTTGTATCTATTCTAGCTTATTTTATTTCTAGCTTATTCACATCTTTTCCACCGACCGCACTCAATTTTCCGACGCGTTTTCCGCGAAATTCACTCTGCAGGACAACTTCAAAATTTCTCAATGCATCTCTGTGAACAAAACTTGTAAACATCTGTATATAACTCGTTGAAATTCATTGAAAGATTACTGAATAGTTGAAAGATTATGATTTATAAGAGGAAATTTAACTTTTTAGGGATTTATAGAGTTTTCATTGTTTTGATAGGAAAATTAAGTAGACAAAAGTATTGTTTGGGTTTCGACAATGAATATAGATGCTTAATTTTGCGAAATATTTAAGAACATACCAGGAAAACCAACAAAATAACGCAAAAACATTAAAGAAAACTTAAATTTCTTCGATTTTAGAATGTATTTCTACTCGTTCTGGTAGATATCTGTTTTTGAATCTGATCATGAGAATTTAAAAAATCAAAATCAATAATAATCTATTTTTGTATCTATTCTCGCTTATTCACATCTCTTCCACTGACCGCATTCAATTTTCCGACGCGTTTTCCGCGAAATTCACACTGCAGGACAACTTCAAAATTCCTCAATGCATCTCTGTGAACAAATCTTGTAAACATTTGTATATAACTAGTTGAAATTCATTGAAAGATTACCGAAAAGTTGAAAGATTATGATTTATAAGAGGAAATTTAACTTTTTAGGGATTTATAGAGTTTTCATTGTTTTTATAGGAAAATTAAATAGACAAAAGTATTGTTTGGGTTTAGACAATGAATATAGATGCTTAATTTTGCGAAATATTTAAGAACATACAGGGAGAACCTACAAAATAACGCAAAAAATTAAAGAAAACTTAAATTTCTTGGATTTTAGAATGTATTTCTACTTTTTCTGGTAGATATTCGTTTTTGAATCTGACCATGAGAATTTAAAAAATCAAAATCAATAATAATTTACTTTTGAATCTATTCTCTCTTATTCACATCTTTTCCACCGACCGCATTCAATTTTCCGACGCGTTTTCCGCGAAATTCACACTGCAGGACAATTTCAAAATTCCTCAATGCATCTCTGTGAACAAATCTTGTAAACATCTGTATATCACTCGTTGAAATTCATTGAAAGATTACTGAAAAGTTGAACGATTATGTTTTATAAGAGGAAATTTAACTTGTTAGGGATTTATAGTGTTTTCATTGCTTTGATAGGAAAATTAAGTAGACAAAAGTATTGTTTGGGTCTAGACAATGAATATAGATGCTTAATTTTGCGAAATATTTAAGAACACACCAGGAGAATCAACAGAATAACGCAAAAACATTAAGGAAAACTTAAATTTCTTCGATTTTAGAATGTATTTCTACTTTTTCTGGTAGATATCCGATTTTGAATCTGATCATAAAAATTTAAAAAATCAAAATCAACCTAATCTATTTTTGTATCTATTCTCGCTTATTCACATCTTTTCCACCGACAGCACTCAATTTTCCGACGCGTTTTCCGCGAAATTCACACTGCAGGACAACTTCAAAATTTCTCAATGCATCTCTGTGAACAAATCTTGTAAACATCTGTATATAACTCGTCGAAATTCATTGAAAGATTACTGAAAAGTTGAAAGATTATGATTTATAAGAGGAAATCTAACTTGTTAGGGATTTATAGAGTTTTCATTGTTTTTATAGGAAAATTAAGTAGACAAAAGTATTGTTTGGGTTTAGACAATGAATATAGATGCTTAATTTTGCGAAATATTTAAGAACATACCAGGAGAACCAACAAAATAACGCAAAAACATTAAAGAAAACTTAAATTTCTTGGATTTTAGAATGTATTTCTACTTTTTCTGATAGATATCCGTTTTTGAATCTGATCATGAGAATTTAAAACATCAAAATCAATAATAATCTACTTTTGTATCTATTCTCGCTTATGCACATCTTTTCCACCGACTTCAAAATTCCTCAATGCATCTCTGTGAACAAATCTTGTAAACATCTGTATATAACTCGTTGAAATTCATTGAAAGATTACTGAAAAGTTGAAAGATTATGATTTATAAGAGGAAATTTAACTTGTTAGAGATTTATAGTGTTTTCATTGTTTTGATAGGAAAATTAAGTAGATAAAAATATTGTTTGAGTTTAGACAATGAATATAGATGCATAAATATTGAAGAAAATTTCTTGAAAAACACCAAAATAACGCCAAAACATGGAAGAAAACTTAAATTTCTTAGATTTATAGCATGTATTTCTACCGTTTCCGGTATGTACGCGTTTTTGTCATGAGGATTCAAACTGAAAAATCAACTCGTGGGTTTGGAAAATAATGTCGATGCGTATGCTAGGTTAGTATCTACAAAAAATTACACACTAAAACACTATATTAGCTAATTCCATGGAGAAAACTAAAATATTTGTGGAAACACAAAATTTTTTCCTCTTTCTTTGAGACTTTAAGAGACAAACAATAAACAAATGACTGGACAATCAAATTCCAAAAATATGCTCCTATTTTTTAACATTTTCTTATTCTTATTTTTCTTATATCTAATTTTAACATTTTCCTTTTTAGTTTCGTTTTAGTTTAGTTTTAGATTTTTAGTTTCCTTTGTTTTGGGGTAAATAATAAAAGGCAAGATCATTTTGTGAGTCTACGTAGCACATAGCCTAGATTTAGGATATATTAAGTGCCACTTCAGAAACACGAAAATATTTCTAAAAACTTAAAACTCCATGAATAGCAAGTATAGCAAGCAATTTGAGAGACTGCATGGGAATTTAAACTATTCGTAGATTTTGAAAACAATTTCGAGATATTACATAACAAAAAAAATATCAGTAAATATCAGTGAATATCATGGAAAACACTGAAACATTATGGGAAACTTGAATTATTTTGATACAGGAAGATTTCCACTTGTTCTGTAAATTTTCAGCATTTCTTATATTTGACCAGATAATTTAAATCGTAAAAAATACTAATACTTCCTTATACATTAGTAATACTTCAAATACTTTGAAAATGAAAAATATCTTTATTTTTCATAGATTTTTAGCTGTAACATTTTGTCAGGTTTAGGAATCAATAAAAATCTATTTTGACTAAAACACTTTTGAAATTTTAAAATTATTTCGTTGATGAGTAAAAACACTTTTTTCACAGTTCTACAAATATAATTTATTTTTGTATAATGTACATTTCGGCTTTCGCCATCATCAGGT
>JAODAC010017971.1:0-20583 GCA_027575185.1 Mimaenictus wilsoni | reverse complement strand
CCAAGTGGTTGCTTTTCTAAGTTGCGAAACTTAGAAATAATCCATACATTGCATCCGGACTCCGATCCACAACAGCTCGTAACTCGAGGTAACGGAGCATATGTTAAAGGGGGAATGTTAAAAGAATATATAATATACTTATTTCGTATTACGTTTACTGTTTTATTATTATTCATGACAATGGTAGATGCTTTTCGACATTCGAACTCTATGCAACCGAGAGGCGCAGCTCTTGCGAAGCTCAAAACGTCACAGAAATATAAAATTTTTAAAAAACATGAAATTGTTGAATTAAAAGAATGAATTTCTGTCCATGTTCCGAGGCTGCTGTGTCAGTTCTATGGGCACTGTGCTGTTTTTACTTCTGGCTTGTCGCTGGCCTCACCTCCTTTCTCAGCCGGGCTTAGGACCATCCTTGGCGGAGTTTCTCCCTAGGAGAAAAAGGAGTACAAAGGAAATTGCTAAAACTAATTTCACTGCTAAACTCCAGTAACACTACTAGAATCAGGCTAAAGAACGGAACATCGAGACCGATCCAAACAACATCAGGAATAAGACAAGGGGACAGCCTTAGCCCACTATTATTTAATACAATTATGGACCAAATTATATCAGACACCTAGAAAACAACTGAAGGATATAAGATCGTATGATACGCAGATGACGCTACGCTATTCGCTGACACCAAAGACGGTTCACGCACTCAAGAAATCGTAAAAAAAAACTTAACATGACTATCTCAAACAAAAAAAATAAAATGTATGGTAATATCCAAAATACCGATCAGGGCCAAAATTGTTATTAATAAAACAACCATTGAACAAGTCTCGCAGTTCAACTACCTTGGACTAAGAATGTCTAGCTGGGGAAATCTGGCAAACAAAGCAGCGAGAATATCTGGATGCCTTCGGAACTCTATATGGAAGAACGGGAACATGTCTATAACCAGCAAAACCCGCATATATAATGCCTGCATACGACCTATTCTAACCTCCGCCGTGAAAACAAGAGCGGTCACCGCCCTCACCAAACGCATACTCAAAACAACAGAGATACACGCTCTAAGAGCTATAAGCGTATAACTAACCATCTGGGACAAGAAACGGAACAGCGATATTAGAAAGAGGTACAATGTACCAGTCATAGTGCGATGGACGAGAAATCGTAGGAGGATGTGGAACGACCACGTTGATAGAATGCAGACCGATAGAATCGCGCGAATGGTGAAAGAGGGCAGACCACAAGGAAAGCGCCACACCGGCAGGCCACCAAAGAGATTATCCGATAGCTGGTCATCAATAACCCAGGAGAATTACCAGTAAAACACAAGCTAACCGGCTTAACATAAGAAGAAGAAAAAGTATGAACGTAAAAAAATAGCCCATCTCTGATGTTAAACACTACGAACATTACTAAATAAGAGCAGTTAAAATCGGTTTCAAAGCTATACCCCGCCTATATTCTGGTCACACTCACCAGTTTACCCCAGACCTAGCGTTGATGTTCCACTTAAAAAAAAACAGAACGAGTTTCATCAAGTGAACGTGCTAAATTTTGCTTCAGGACATTCAATGAATACTGTTCACCAAAAAAAAAAACAAGATATTCTGTGGCGTAGCGGTTTTCGGCGTATCCACCAAATGTCGCGGAAGGTATAGGCGTCTCCACTAAATGCGACGATACGGGTTTTGGCGTTACTTTTACCTTGTGTTGCTGAGAGGTTTTACTACTTCAAAGTGTGAGCGCTTTCTCACACCGGCGTTTTCTTGGCGACTCGCTTGGCTTCACTCAACGTGCTCAGCATGCTACTGTTTTTACCGGGGATAACTGCAAATAGTACTTACCACTCGATGACGGACATCTCCAAAGATTTCGAGGAGATTGGAGCAAAGTGGACTGAAGAAGGAAAATACAACATGGAGAAAGAATGAAAGAAAACAAAAAATATGTAGGTATAACATAAAGTTCTTAAATTTAGCGTAAGCATTTACTTTCGGCTTACGCTACTTTATTCTATTTCTTGGGAGGTTTTGACGTTGGATAAGTGACAGGATCATGATGAATTAGCATTAAACTTGAAGAAATATCTGAATACTTCACAGATGCAAGGGTTTTGAAAAAACCTAGTGATACTTGTTAGATAAAAATAATAATAGTCCAGAGTGTTTTTTTGGCTCAAGCCAAATCATTGGGACTCTAATGTTAGATCCAAGATGAGCAATACTTGTGCCGCTAGCAAAGATATTTGTACGGTCCAATACAATGTGTGAGTATGTGTGAGTATGTTAAATATTAGATCGTGTGCGACCCGGAAAACCAATTTTCACATATTATTGATCCTTTGATAGAATAGGTTGTTCACTCCTGTACTAGATGGTTGTTCGGTTTCTCCTTTTTATTCAACCCCGTAATTTAGATACATATGTAAAACATGTGAGCGGCGGCTTGTCGCGTTGTGGAGCTCGGTGCTCATTAGATCACTGCAGTTAAGCAGTGTCGGACGTAGCTAGGCGTTGGGTGGGTGACCACTTGGTCTCCCCCACTCAACGAGTGGCTGCGGCGCCGCGAACTCCTGATTTCGCGGTAAAAACGCGAATGAAGGTTGGGCGATTCGCTTGCAACGGTCCCCGGAAAAAAAACCCATATGCACAAAAAGTTTAGCGCAAGTACCATCAGAAGGGAGATCGGATTGGGTCGGGTGAAAGTGAAAGTGAAAGTGAAAAAAAAGGGAACAGTAATTCCCTTACACCACTATGTGGGAGAAAAGGGTTGTTGAATAAAAAAAATGTAAAACATTATAATGTATAAACATTTGAATAACAAAACTGATATATCAGGAGACACTAAACATGGCAAAAGCGTTAAAGGTAATATGCATTTGTTCATATCTTGAAGACTTCATCCGATAGAGCAAAACGATTCAGATTTGTAATCAGCATGACAAGCGAAGCAATCAGCCGATTAAAAACCATCCCGGGACCAGGAAATATCGCTGCTGAACTTATAAAATGCACTAATAGGAACTCTGGCAAAAGACTGGAGAATACCCGTATTTACCTATCTTCAAACACGAAAATAAAAACAATTTTGGCAAGGTACACACTTTATGTGGATAGCTAGACATATATTAAAGAGGGCAACGAACACGGTGGACAAATGGAGATTAGCAAAGGTCCGCGGCGTGGATGCTGCATGTCACCAACACAGTTTAATGTATTCGTTAAGAAAGGAATAATACCAGGAAATCAAATTATACTTTGCCAAACGAAAAAAGACCTGGAATATGTAACTCGCAAACTACTGGAGGAGTACCGGAAGTGGCGGCAAGGTATAAACCCAACTAATTGTAAAACAAAACACATATGCCTTGGAGGAACTTGAAAGAAGCGAAGGGATCAAACAATGCTTGGGGAATAGATACCTAGAACATATAATAACGAAGACCGATGCAGATACCAAAAACATTAGATTTAGAATAATAAAAGGTCGAAACATAATAGATACCCTAAATAACTTATGGTGATCCGAAAGTTAGAATATTAAAGAATGTAATGGTAAATTGTGTAGTACTATACGAATCAGAAATTTGAACACTAACTGAATCTGACAAAAAGACAATATGTTGATGTATGAATCAACAGGGCATCGCAAGATAAGAAGTGTCGATGAACTCAAAAATATTTGTATTTATATTTGTATTTGTATCTGTATTTGTATCTGTATTTGTATCTGTATTTGTATCTGTATTTATATTTGTGTTTCTATTTGTGCGTATATTTATATTTACATGTACTGTAGTGTAATTTTCCTAAGCCTTGTTTTGCATGTACACAGCAAACATCACACATTCCAGCTGATATTTGGGCGCGTCCACACAGGATGGAAAAATTGAGATGGACTTGCGCCCTAACTACGTCAGTAGGTCTTGGTATATAAGGATGTAATGTATATTCAATAAATCAGTAGTAACAGAACTCTGCTTAGATTTACTTCACAACAACGAAGAGCCTAAGAATCTCAGTTGTGAATGTTTCGCCTTTCAAGTGTCTCTACAACCTAGTCTTTCGACTTGTGCTGCATCTGGTGATCGTGCAAGCTGTCGTCATTCCGTGCAGAATTTACGCCTCTGCACCATCATCAAGATACTCCTGGAAAGTACCAGTCCAGGAGGTTGTGACTGACCGCCTCTTTACGGCGGCATACGCACACACAGTACAAGCTTCGAAAATGGATGAACTTCGCCGGTTCTACTGAATTAGCAGACTAATAAATATTAGAAACGAAGAAATGTTACGAACCATACGTACTGTTGGTACGGCCACGACAATCGAATGGATAAAATTCGAATTTCCAAACAAATAATGGGGCGGCGCTGTATTGGTTCCAGACCTAGAAGTTCATGGAACGGTAATATTAACAAGGAAATGGACTTCACAGACCTCACAAATAATATCACTTTGGTCGAAGAAAAATTCCGAGCGGAGATAGGAAAGCACCAACAGACGCTGGAACCCGATTAAAAAATATATAAAAACTAATCGTGATTTAAAATAAATAAATCTACTTATTTCAAATATTATTTATTATTATTCATTAAATTTAATAAACATGGTTGCAATGCAGCAAAACTCAAACTACTAGTATTATTATGCTCTGTCTATAAATACGATACCCTCAATCTAACACCCATTCTATAATAATCGTATAGGCGCCGCCTAATTAAGCAGTAAAAACAGTCGCATTCCACAATAGTTCGGATAAAATTAGAATAAACGGTCAATTTAGTCGACGGAGGAATCTAGCAAGATGCACATCTACATGACGTTCCTGTTAGTCTTCCTCACTACAAGTGGTACACAGAAAATTGACAATGATATTATCAAAAACTATAGTGAATTCTTTAATTTTGGAAATAAAAAAAGCCTTGGAAAGTTCGAAAAAGACAAGTATGAAAATTCCATCGTAAAATCAAAAGTGGAAATACTGGGTGCAGTATTTAAACAAAATATAGCATTTATAAAGAATAAAAATGTCATGGATTTGGTGTTTCTCATCGACGCTTCATCAACAGTAGGACAGCATAATTTTGACAGTGAGTTAAAATTTGTTAAGAAATTATTAAGCGATGTAACTGTCGATTACAATCATACTCGAGTGGCTGTTGTTACATTCAGTTCTCAAGGAAGTATTGTAAGTTTGATTCTAGAAAAAGGATTCGTTTTCTATGAAGGTAATTTTAGAGAAAAACAATAGATGAAATTTCAATTCCTACAAATGTGAACAACAAATGCTTATTGCTCAATAAAGAAATTAGCAATATAACATATACCGGTGGGGCAACATATACAATTGGAGCATTCAAAGCGGCTCAGGAGATTTTTCTGAACAGTAGATCTGATGCTGAGAAGGTGCTGTTTTTAATAACCGATGGTTATTCGAATGGTGGTAATCCGGTACCAGTTGCAAATGAATTGAAACAGCAGCAGGTTACCATTTTTACGATCGGTGTGTCGAATGGAAACGTCAAAGAACTGTATGAGATTGCAACACAACCTGGGGAATTGCATAGTTATCTCCTCGACAGCTTTGAGGAATTTGAAAGCTTAGCACGTCGAGCGTTACATGTTGATCTTCAAAGTGGAGATTACTACCCCTTAGGGATAAGTACACCCTGCGATGGGTTATGTGCGGGTAGTAATTGTTGCGATAAGAACGCCTATTGCACTTGCGGTACCTCCACAGGGCATTACAACTGTATGTGTGAACTTGGCTATTACGGATCTGGTTTACACAACTCTTGTTCACGTTAGTACTCATCATTTAATACTTTTCGATATAATTCAATAATTTAAAAAAAAACGATAACTTTTAGCATGCCCTTCGGGAAGTTATGCAGGTGGACCCAACTCATGCTTACCATGCCCCGATATTCATCATTCCAGCAATCCTCCAGCAATTGGAATACAGTCTTGCAAATGTAAAAGTGGCTTTCGCAGTGGTACCAATACAACTTGCGAGGTGATAACTTGTCCAATTGTCCCACCACTTACACATGGATATTTTGTCAAGAAGAAAGAATGTAGCACCGTGTTGAATAGTGCATGTGGTGTTCGCTGCAATGTGGGGTATACCCTAACAGGTAGTAGTATCAGACTATGTCAAGAAGATGGCACGTGGAGTGGAACTGAACCTTCATGCCAGATTAAGACCTGCAGTAAACTGCAAGCACCGTTACATGGCTCTATTAGTTGCAACAACGCAGACTTACAGAACTTTACAGCCGATAGTCAAATGCCTGTAGATACAACTTGTAATTTTAAGTGCGAACGTGGGTATACTTTAATTGGGTCATCATCAAGGACATGTTTACCGTTAGCCCAATGGGACGGACTTCGTTCAGCGTGTAAACAAGTAAAATGTAACAAATTATCAAAAATAAACTTTGGAAATGTAGAGCCTAAGTCATGTGGTATGGGTAAACAACCTTACGGAAAGGAGTGCAAGTTTTCTTGTTTAGATGGTTTCGAATTAATTGGTACACCCGAAAAGAAATGCACAGATGGTGTTTGGGACAATCAAGATCTGGTAACATGCAAAGATACAACGCCACCAGATTTATCTTGTCCACCTAACATTATTCAGAATACTCTGCCAGGAAAACAGTATGGTCTGGTTAGTTTGGTATTGCCTTCAGTAACAGATAATTCATATCTTAATGTTACAACGTGGTCTAAACCCGTATTTAAAGGGCCACATAAATTTAAAATTGGGTCTCATCATGTATCATATTTTGCACAAGATGTCTTTAATAATAAAGCAAAATGCTCATTTAACGTAACTATTCTGGATATTGAGCTTCCTACAATTGAAGGATGTATTGATCCTCCTGTGTTTATAAGTAATGGACCTGCCAATTTAACTTGGGATGAACCGAACATTTTTGATAATTCACGACATGTTGACGTAACAACAAACGCTACTTTTGGCGTCTTCCCACTGGGGAAAACACAACTTTTGTATAAGGCAACAGATGGCAGTAATAATATCAACGTGTGTATTTTGAATATCACTGTGGAAGCTCCACATTGTCCACCTCTACCTCAATCAAGTTATGGCACTACGAATTGTAAGACAATTGAGGGTCAGACACAGTGTGTGGTTACATGTCATGAAGGATATGTCCTGCCAATGCCCACTGATATGAATATGATTCAGGACAATACTACCCAGTTCTTCTGTGATACCCAAGATACAATATGGTTAAACGATGCTAGTTTAACATCAACAGATTGTACAATAAGTGAAGTGCCAATTGAGGTAGAACAAACTGGAACAATTTCAACCAATGAAATGTGTGGTGATCTTGAGAGATTGCAAGAAGTTCAAAAGAAAATACAAAAAAGTTTGGAAGATAATACAATTGAAGTATGCAGCAACGGAGTGATGTGTGATATATCCACGATTGACGAATGTGCCGATGAAATTAGTAATAATCTGGTAAAGCGTGACCTTGGTAATAAAACCAGTCAAAACAGACGACGACGGAAGAAAGCAAACTTCCGTTTACTGATCACAGGACAAAATAAAATTAGGAAAGTTATTGATGGTTTCGTATCAAACGGGACCATCAACGGTTATAATATTACCGTAAATCAACCTAATTTTACCTGTCCTTTGGGAAGTTTCAAACGAAAGTTTAAATGCAGTAAGTATTTCTTGTTTCTTAAAAGTGTTCATCTAATAGTATTTTCATAGTTCAATGTCCTCTGGGAACTTTTCTGAATGCAACTTCCAATACATGTCAAAGCTGTGGGATAGGCACTTATAATGATAAAATGGGTCAGGTAACATGCACGCAATGTCCGGAGAACTATTCAACTAGGAAATTACATGCTAAGAGTGAGAAGGACTGCATTGAAAAATGTCCCCCTGGGACGTTGGCTCGCAAGAAACAAATAAAACGTCCGAAGAACTATCCTCATTCCATTGTGGAGCGTTCAACACTGAGACCTTACTGTAGTTCGTGTCCTTTGGGTACATTCCAACCGGCACACGGACAGACAAGTTGCATTACTTGTCCTTCAAATATGACGACGGCAAGCCGGGGATCGAAAGACATCACAAACTGCGATACAAAGCAACCTCCCTGTTCGATGAAACCTTGCATACATGGAAAATGCATACCTGTTGGTGATGGTTATACTTGTGAGTGTCAACAGCACTATGTGGGAAATCATTGTGATATATTTATGAATCCCTGCGATACGCATCCTTGCCAAAACGATGGCAAATGTTCCTACTCGGAATCTTTTGGTTACAATGGATTTGAAGTGGTTATGTTCACAACTTATATTTGTGCATGTCCCGAAGGATATACAGGTCGCACCTGTGCAATAGTAGCAAGTCAGTGTGAATTACCATGTGAAAATAACGCAGCTTGTGTCCTAACAGAAGATGATGAGCCTATTTGTCTGTGTCCTCCCGGATATAATGGAAAATTGTGCGAAGAAAAAAATGAAAGATGCAAAAGCGATCTTTGTGAGAATAACTCCACGTGTATTGAGGCAATTGATGCTTTTCGATGTGTTTGCAATGATGGATATTCTGGAAAGCGATGCCAGTACGTCCCTTGTGATTTTAACCCTTGTCACGAAGGTGCAATTTGTCTAAATGGGAATAACACAAACAATTTCACCTGCGTTTGTCCAACTGGTTATCAAGGACCAAACTGTTCATCGCTCATCAATCATTGTTTATCTGATCCATGTCAGAACCAAGGCCAGTGCAATTCAACACTGGAAGGGTACTCATGTACTTGCAAGAAAGGTTTTGCAGGATATAACTGCGAAAGGAAATTACAAACAGACTACATTTTAACATTTCCAAGGTCAGGGGTAACTGATTATATAGAAATGTCTGGGTTTGATGGAAATTTATCAGAAATTTCAGTTTGCTTCTGGATAAAAAGCAACGATAGTTTTAATTATGGGACAATCCTATCATATGCAAATAAAGACTTCTATAATTCCTTCACAATCACTGATTATACAGGGTACCTCCTTAATATATACATAATAGTATTTTTAAGTTATAATATTATATCTTTTATAGGATTGTGCTTTATATCAATAATGAGCATATAGTAACGGATATATTACTGAATGATGGAGAATGGCATCATGTTTGTATAACATGGGAAAGTTTAAATGGAGATTATTCAATTTATTTGGATTCTGTACTAGTGAATAATGGGGACAACTTGAGCAAACTGAAATCAATCAATGGTAATGGTAAACTTATCCTTGGCCAGGAACAGGACGCTGTCGGAGGGAAATTTAGCCAGTCCGAATCATTTCTTGGAAAATTAGCTTATTTACATGTGTTTCGTAGAGTTTTAAATTCAGCAGATATTTTAAATATAATGCATAACTGTGATGAACCACATGTTGAAGGGGACGTTTACTCATGGGCAGAGTTTTCCGAAAATATTCGCGGTGATATCATTACAGAAAATAGCACATTTTGTCAGGAATGTCCAATTCCTCATAGGCCCCATTTGGGCTATGTTTCTGTAAAGAAAAACATTGCTTATTACACTTGCGAGAAAGGATATAAATTAAATGATCATCATACTGGCAGAAAATGTCTCAAATCAGGGAGGTGGTTCGGTAACGATCCGTATTGCATGGCGATAAGTTGTGGTCATCCTCTTAACATACAAAATGGTTATTTACATGGTCTGAACTATACCTTCCGCCATAAAATTGAATACAAATGTAATCAAGGTTACTCCATAATGGGTCCTTCTTTATTAACATGTAATGAAACCGGAAATTGGTCACCAAAACCACCAAAATGTGTTGGTATCAGCTGTTCCAAGCCGACAATTCGCAGAACTGCAATTGTTGAGGTCCAACAAGTTGAAGAAGACGACGAACAGGTTAAATTTGAAGATATGGAAACCTTCCCTGCCGGAACACAGATAGACATTTCCTGTCCTGAGGAAGTTGACGAAGTGACTACAATTACTTGTAAGCATAATGGTACATGGGACCTTGCACCACCAAAGTGTAAGAGCAAATATTCTTTGCCCTGTAATGTAAACCATATACCGGAAGCTCCTGACAATGGTTATCGGGATGCAGAGTCCTACCAAGATGTGCTTGATGGATTAAGTGATACAGTTAAATATATTTGTAGAAAAGGATATAGAAGATTTAATGGCAACTTTAGTACTTGTATTATAGACGGCTATTGGTCCGAATTAAAAATGCAGTGTAAAGCAATCAGGTGTAAGCCACCAAGAGAAATGACTGAGTTCGGTTTAAGATTAAGCCAAGGTCAGTCTACTTTCTACGAAGTAGGACATATGATTCGATATGAATGTCTTAGCCACCTTCGTCCTGTTGGTAACTTTATTGTTAGATGTATTTTCCCTGGATTATGGTCCAAACTAAATGGTTATTGTGACAAACGATAAAACATTTAAATTTAACTTTAAAAGTATTTTAAAATAAATTAATAAAGTTTGCATATTTATCTTTATTACAAATTAAAACTGAAGAAAAGAATATAACTATAAATTACTAAGACTTTTTGCTATTCATTTTATATTTTATAAAACACAGCTTGGCATTTAAATAAATTGGAGATATGCAAAATTTAAAGGTGTGGTCACAAAAAAATCTCAAAATGTGCAATGCCGACGTATCCGTAATAACCTTGCATCCATTTTAACATTTATCACTTAAGGAACTCACTTCGAACTAAATATTAATTGGTTGTGCTATATGTGAATGTTGCTGGTAAGTTTTGCTAACCTTGCACTTGTCAACTAGTTTGCAAAATTTCTCGTTTTGAATTCGGATTATTCTTTGGTAACGAGTATAAATACACGCCACGGAGTTCCAGTGAGTACAGTCTTCTAACAGTCCTATCTAAGGAGGTTCAGAACTCTTGCAATTAAAAATGAAATTCTTTGTAAGTAATAAGATCTTAATCGTTGTTATTGAAATTTAATTCAATATACAATTTTTAAAGGTTGTCTTCGCCGCCGCTTTGGCTGTTGCCTCTGCCGGTTATCTCCATGCCCCAGTGGCCTACCACTCCCAGCACCTTCCAGTCATCGGACCCAATGGTGTCCCAGTTGATACCCCAGCTGTGCAGGAAGCCACCGCTGCCCACCTGAGCCACAAGGTCGAGGCCCACGCCCGCAATGGTGACTACGCCGTCTACGCCCATGGTGCCCCAGTTGTTGCCGCCCCAGCCGTCTACGCCAAGGCCGCATATGCCGCCCCAGTCGCCACTTATGCTGCTGCCCCAGTCGTCGCTAAGGCTGCTTACGCTACCTACGCCGCTGCTGCTCCAGCCTACGCTGCTGCCCCAGCCGTCTACGCCAAGGCCGCCTACGCTGCCCCAGTTGCTGCTTATGCCGCCCCAGTTGTCGCCAAGGCCGCTTACGCCGCCCCAGTCGCCGTTGCCAAGGCCGTTCCAGCTGCCTATCCAACCACTGTTGGTGTCCCAGCCGTGACCGCCGATGGTACCCCATTGGAGACCCCAGAGGTTTTCGCCGCCAAGAGCAAGCATTTCGCCGCTCACGCTGAAGCCGTTGCCCGCAACAGCCCAATCTACTCGGAGGCCGCTTATGTTGCTCCAGTTGTCGCTAAGCCCGCTTACGTCGCCCCAGTTGCTGCCTTCGCTGCTGCCCCAGTTGTCGCCAAGGCTGCTTATGCCGCCCCAGTTGCCACTTACGCTGCTGCCCCAGTCGTCGCTAAGGCCGCTTACGCCGCCCCAGTTGCTGCTTATGCTGCCCCAGTCGCCACCTACGCCGCTGCCCCAGTTGTTGCTAAGGCCGCGTATGCTGCCCCAGTTGCCACCTACGCCGCTGCCCCAGTCGTCGCTAAGGCCGCTTATGCTGCTCCAGTTGCCTACGCTGCCCCAGTCGCCGCTGCCTACGCCAAGGCTGTCCCAGCTGCTTACCCAACCACCCTTGGTGTTCCAGCCGTCACCGCTGACGGTACCCCATTGGAAACACCAGAGGTTGTTGCCGCCAAGGCCAACCATTTCGCCGCCCACGCCGAAGCCAGTGCCCGTAACGCCTGGTAACTCACAGCTGCCTATTTTAAACCTACTCAGTCAACTTATAGTTATTCAAATTAAATAAATGCGAAAAGACAATAAATAATTTAAACAAATATATGTTTTTCTATACCTGTTGTACAATTAACACATTACAGTTTTGTTTATAATTGAGAAATGTCATACATTGCTGACTCTTGGTCAGGCAAGTTCCTAATCAACCATTGCACTTGAGTGCCAATGGTCCCCGGGCAATGCCACATATTCGATGCAATTCGAATGAATGTTTATCAGCAAAAATAATACGTTATTTTCATTCATAATAATCGAAAAGAGCTATTGTACGCAACTCACATGGAATGCCCTTTTGCAACCATCTTTGGTCTATTGTGCATGAATCAATTCTACGTGCCAATATCTGAGAATACCTCCGAAAATGCTAGAATCTCCTTGACCGCCCTGCCTTTTTCTCACTCGTAAGACTTGCATTTATCATACTTGTGAGAAAAGAGTACCATTCCATACATGTTGTACAATATTACTTACTTTCGAAGACTCGAAATGAAATCTAACTGAATTGTCGAGTACTCTTGCTTCTCCGTGAAAATAACGAGCAGATTGCTCCATCTACCTTCGAATGGTCGAACTTTTATATTCTTTTCTACAAATCTCTAGTATTCTATAGTGAACTGAGTAAATGCAATTAGGCCCCTTGCCTCCAGATCCCTACATTTCACCATGAAATTTTACTTAATGATATTCAATAGTGTGTATTCCTTTCAATGAAATACTAATTATTATCGTTAATAGTGAACCGAAGTAGAAATTTTGAGACGAATACTTATCTAGCATTGTAGCATTCGTCACGAGAGGTCGCTGATTGAAGTAAATTTTGAAAATTTTGCAATTTATTTCAGTTCTAATAGTTTAAATTGTATATAGTCCATATATCTATAGTATATAATTTTAAGCAATATAGCAAGGTTTAAATAATAATACACATTAATAAACATAAATAAGAAAACACATAGTAAATTCATTTACGAAATCCATATTTTAATTTATTTCTGAATTTATACATTAGAAATAATGTAAAATGTGTGAAAAGAAGAAAAATAAAGGTTGAAGATTTTGCGATTCTTCTGTCAATGAATGCTTAAAGCGGTCTTGCCAACGAACAATAGTGAAGTCATGTAATGCCATTAGAATAAATACGTGAAAACTCCTTATATTGATATCTGGAAATTTTCTAGGCACGTGCGCTTATTTATGCCTCACCGCCGTCGAAAATCCTTTTCATGTTGAACCCATTTTACAAAATTCTGACTTCCGTTTTTTTTTCTCGTTGAGCATGTAAAATGTGCGCTCTATTCTTCTGCGCCGGCAACACGCAGCCGGGCGAATAGATTCATTTCCGCACTCATTCATACTCGCCTGACGTCTCTGTTGTGCTGTACCTTTCCACACCAAAACTAGATTCATCGTCAAATTTCTCATGCATTTATGGGACTATGATAACCGAAGTGCATTCGAAAAATCACCACGTGCAGGCCCCCTAAAAGTTCGAAAGCAGTCGCAATATTTCGCGGGCATGGGCATGGAAGTTGAAATGCATGTTTTTTTGTGTATCTCACGTGTCGTGGCACGGCGATGATGATTAGTGCCGGACGCCAATGCCACGCATGTCCGTATGAAACACTGAATGGCCATCGGAAGCGTCCAATTACGCTGAATCGAAATGTAATTACCTAATGAGCATTTAACGTTATTTCCTGGTATATTAAATTGAATGTTGGCAATGTCAAAATATAATATTTCATCACGAAAATAACATATTTCGAAATTATGTTTTAAATTCTTGTTTTGAGATTCACATCTCTCTTTTTGTTATTGTTATACATTAGTACGATTATGAATATACGGTAATTTATGGATAAATTTGGATTCATTCGTTTCGTCCTTATAATGGTAGACAGTAATTATATAAAACATGCCCGTCCGGGTGACTTAGTGGGCAACACCTTGGCATATCACGGGGAGGGTATCGCACAGTGTGATTATTATTCACACACACCACTTCACCCATTCGCCCACCCACCCACACACACACACACACACACACACACACACACACACACACACACACACACACACACACTACTTCAAATATTCAACTTCAAACAATCAACCTCAAACATTAAAACTTCACACACCAAACCTACAGACATCTGTAACTCACTAGAAGAACTACAATCAACAACAACATACACCAACAATGAATTGTAAATTGTAAACAAAAACAAACAACAAAAGTAAATAGAAAATATCAATGTCGGAAAGACCCACAGAAGTCGATAGACGTTAAAATATGTGATATTATTATAAAAAATGTTATTGCACCTCGAAACGTCGTCTAATATTTCTGCTAATATCGAACTAGTATAACATTTGTATTCGTGTGAATGAACTAGGAAATACTCTCAAATATGAATAAATAACTCTTCTGTGACTGAAATTAACGAAATTTTATAAAATTGTCATCAGTATAGCTGAGCCTTATTGTGCAAAAATTATTACACACTGAATTATACAAATTTCAATAAGATCATTTGGATTAGCTGAATATAAGATTACAGCATTATTAATTTGTTATCTCATATGCTCTTATATTTAAGTGCTTCAATCTGTAACTAAAAAGTAGTAGTAGTAGTTGGACATCTATTGGCATTCATCTTTTACACCATTTTACATTTTACCGCCAATAGACTTCATTAAATAAATAAATAAAACAAAAATATAATCCATAACAATAATACAAAATAAAGTAAATAAAGTACATGTGCAACTATCATGATTTTTGAAAATACTCAAGTTTTCGGAAACTCTACATATGCTTCGCAATCTGTGGTATTTCATCCCACCCTCCCTATTTGGTCAAACCTCTCCTCCGTTTCTATTTCTCCTTCACAAACCATTCACCCCTTCGCAAACACACATATGCTCCCAGGTATCCACCCCACCTCGACATAACACACATTCCATATATTCGTTCCCCATCCACACCTTTCTTCCTTGTTCCTCACTCCCACACCTTGCCCTGGCCATAACCCGTTTGTCGCCGGCGCTCATTCTTTGCTTGGAGATATATTTTGGCTTCTGCCCGATGACCGGTATTAGCCTGTGCGCAGGTTTATACGAGCTGTTACTTATGTTTACCTGGCGCACCTGTTCTTCCACCTCTCGACCCCTTTCACGCACTAACCACTCTAACGGTCCCCCTTCCCGCAATATTTCCTCTACCGCTAATTCTGACTAACCAACATGCTCATACTCCTTCCTTCTGTCCACCCTCCCCCCACTCACTCCTCTACTAGCACACCATTCCCATATATCCTTCACCAATCTTTCGCTGTCCATTCAACTCACTCTCTCCTCAAACCTAACAACCCTGCTAACCGACTTCCATTTAACAGACATTCTCCCTATCTCTTGCATTACAATATACCTGGGAGTGGATCTTTCGAGGCCCAACATATCTTTGATGAACCACGTTTGTTCCCATCCACACAGTCCCCACACTTCCACACCATACAACAGTCTCAGCTTGACACATGCATCCTATAGTCTTAATACCACATCCCAGTTATTTCCCCACATATTCTCCCATTTCCTTGTATTCATCTCACATGCTCTAACCACTTACCATTCGCTCTAATCAAAAACCCAAGGTATTTGAAAACATCGACTCTCTCGAGTCGATGTTCTAAAAAGTATTTAGTTTTTTTTCTCCATTATTTTCCGACAACAGTCCACGGTATGATGAAAATTCAGGTTTTATATTGACCAAATTCTCCATAATTAAGGCATTTATTTAAAAATGTAATTAAATAAAAACATGAAAAGGAAACAATAAATCAGGCAGATTCTCCCTTCAATGATTGTTGGGGAAGAGGCAAAAAAATGGTTTCAAATATTTTGATCGCGATAACTAAAACCATGTTTAGAAGGCCGCGTATATGGAGGGCATATGATATTACGCACTAAACGTTGTGTAAATCGCACAAACCGCAGCAATATGTGTGAGAGTGAGAGGGAATGCCGATAGACTAGCGTCGTTAAATAAAATGTGTTTCTCCTAGGCTAGATTAGGATATTTTAAAGAATTGAACTATTAATACCAATAAGTCTGTTTTTTGGGGGAGGAGTCACCACAGCACCGCGGCATTGTATTCTATATCCTTTTTGTAACCAAGGTGACTCTTAGGTAATTGATCAAACAGGATCCGTGGCCACCGTTTCCGTTTTCAGTCTCTTCCTACCTATCCTCTGCTGTTCGAGCATTCATCGTTTAATAAGTACATAGTGAGGTGTCTGACTTCCATTGTATACACGACAATATGGGGTGGAAGTGTCCAACCTCAGGGCTCATGTTATTTGTAAGGTCACCTGTTTAGAAATATCTCACATGTTGTCCTTTGCATTAGATTAAACTATTCGCTTGTTTATAATTCATTGCCATTAGCATTTTGGATACGTTTATATGATGGACTTGGCGTTTTTCAAAGTTATCCTACATGATGGCTTAGAAGGAACTCTTCGATTCTTTCTTCGCCATTCTGTCTTCTGGTTTCAAGTAATGACCAGATGAGTCTTATTTATAAGAGGTTGTTTTTATCTAGTAAACATGATGACTTCAAATGGGAGGCAGTCCAAAGCATATATACCTGGTTCTGAAGCAATTGCAATTGAAATGATTCGGGATCGTTTCTGTAGTGATCTGTTCCATCAGTAATCAGGCGCTTTTGAAGGATAAGAACTTGGCTAATTCGCCAAGAATGGGAAAGGTCCAAGCATACAGTTTCTTCTTCTTCTTCTTCTTCTTGCTTACAGTTTCAAAACCCTTTTGACGATTCACTATAGATGACTGGATGCGGGAGATGTATATGTGAGACAGACGAAACGTTATAAAAGTCAAATTTTTCTCGCACTAACAGGGAACTGGTTTACCTTCGCTGGACTTCTAACAGGACACTGCGTCCTAAGGTACGATCTAGAAGGGTGGGAAAGGAGAACAGTGAACTCAGTGACGTATGAATACATAATCTGCTCTGTGCATTGCATCCAAAGGTTTGAGAGTAAACCTCCTTGACAAACTCTTGTCAGCTCGCTTAATTATTTAGGAGTTAAACTGTATTTGCCTGTTTTATAAGAGTAAAGAAATTGAATAAGTGCAAGAAATGATATATTCCATAGTATTATATCCATGAATGAACTCAGTGGTATTAAGTTATATTTAGATCTAGATGTGGTAGAATGCATTAAGAACATCTTGGACGCTTTCTAAATGTACAAGGCCACGAACGATGAATAATAATAATGGGCAACGGTCTTGGACGGTTAATCTATGTGCATGTAACACTAATTGCAGTATCTATGTCGGGCGACAAGCGACCCTTCTGCCGGTTAATACCGACGATGTTCTTCCTCGTCTTTTAGCATCTATTTTCGCCCATCTAATGCCCATTGTCTTCGATGCCCGGGGTCCCGGCTGCTGCTGCTGTTGCTCCTGCCGCCTCCGCTGCATTGGTTATCGCCTAATAGCGTAATACGTACGAGCCTGATCCTTGTGTGCCGTCCTGCGCCATCGGCTTGTAATGTAAAGGTTGTCGTTTGCCAAAGACCGGAGACTAATTTGGTGATTTCGACACAAACGATACTGTCGGCACGCGTAAACAGATACACATAATGTTTCAGTAACTATACTATAATTGAATCCATCTCTAACATTTTAATATATGCTAATCTGAAGAAGACTTAGTGGAAAACATCATTAAATATCGTCGAAATTTGATAAGATACAAGTGCGCCGTTTTATTCCTGACTGCAACTAGTTGTAGATAGAAATTTTTGCTGGCGCTGGTGATAAGATGCGGCACAAATCGCCCCTTTGTGTCCCTTCTGTCTGGCACAACGCAACTGCCAATTAAATATTGTGTTAGCCTTAAGTGCCAACGTTTATTACATCCAGCGACAACAATTTAATGCAATAATCAGGGGCTTGAATCCCGATTGTAAAAAATGCAGTAGTAGGTAGTACAGGCAAACATCGTGCTAGTATCAATAGGGAAGTTTTACTAAGCTATTATTAGCCGTCGTCCCTTTGATTAGCAAGGTATAAAGAACGTTTCAATCGTGCCGCGTCCCACACTCAATTCCCACCGATTCGCGTTGCTATACGTCAAAGAGATGAATGACGAATGTGTGCTGAGACTGATATGAACACATCGACCGCATCCCATATCCGCCAGCCCATATCACACATTCACACTTGCGGAGGCGCGGCGCGGCGGTTGCACACCCCTTTCGCGTTTGTGTTGACGCGCATGGAAAATTTGTCAAATTGTTTCGCTCGATTTGCATCAAAGCGAAACCGAACGAAATTATCATCAATCGCACGCGAAACCGCATTACAACTCGCTCGAATAAAAGCCACGGCTACGGTGGGGGGAGGGGGCGGCAGCGGCGGCGGGCGAGATGCCCACGTCCGCCCCCACAACTACAGGGGAGGAGCGCCTACAACCACACATACCCTCGCTCACATATGTACACGTGCGCCTGCCGTATGTCCGACGTTGGCCAGCCCCGACACACTTGAGCGATTCGTTAACGCGGCTCACATTTTACGCTTTGCATCGTTTTGCTTCATTTTACACGCCTATATTGGCGTTCATTACATCATGTCATTATTAACACACACGCGGATGGAGAGGAGCGTGATGCGCTGATGAATCCACCCAGGCCACCGCCATCGTTGCCTGCCACCGACCGGTACGGTCGGTGTATGAAAATTGGAAAGCGCGATGTGGTTTAGGAAACCGCTCTCTCCAGCTCCAGGTTATCTCTAGGTTTAGCCGGCTCAATGCGGAAGGGACACGAAAGGGAAAGAGGTCGAAAGAGTTAAGCTGATACGATGATGGTTAAATAGTTAAAGACTAAAAGAATGAAATTGGATTAGACCCATGCTATGCTTGAGTTGTTTCGTATTTTTTCCAATAAATGAATTTATTATTAATATTATTATTAAGATATTAATGGTTAATTATGAAATGCTCATTTATCGTAGAACTTTTGATAAAGAACTATGAAACCAAACTTCTCATCATTTTCAATGCTTTCCACCATGGTATGTTTCCTTTTTTCAAAATTCTGAGACATTTTTCAAGTATCAACTTTTGCTAATGAAGACCACTGAAATTTTTTTCAGAATAGTAGCACAAATATCAATTTCAAACACGATTCAATCGAATTTACCGGAAATAGAGAGTATCACCAGAATATTAAAAATACGGATAGAAACGTGCTTATTAATGTTCCAACGGCACACATTGCGTCGAATGACTTAAATATTGTCAATTTTGACAATTTGACAATTAAAAACTATTGACAAGTTCAATATTTTTCCATTTTTTATTGAAATTAACACAGTATGATGTAATTATAAGCACTAAGCACTGTGCGAATATTTAATAATTGATTAAGTAAGAAAGGATTTATTGTAAAATATTCTAATACACATTTAGTTACTGCTGTGCACAAGGTCCCGAGTTCGATTCTCGATGAGGATGTATAGTAAAATAACTTCTTTCTTCTTATCAATAATATTAACCTCTACTATATGACCAATTAATAAGGGGCGGCTTGTCGCGATGTGGAGCTCGGGGCTTATGAGATCAGCCCAACGCTGGACCACTCGATCTCCCCATTCAACAAACAGCTGCTGCACCATTCGCCGACTTTCGAAATGTGAGATAAAAACACAGACGAAGGTTAGGCGACTTGCTTGCTAAATTCCCCGTAGAAAGACATATGCACAGAGTCTGGAGCCCAAAGTAATATGTCCTTTACACCACTTCAGTGGTAGAAAAATGTTGTTGATTATAAAAAATACTTTGAAAAGTATTGAATATAGCTAATGACCATAGTAATCGCTTCTAGGCAAAATAAAAAAAAATACACATGCAAACTCCATTTGGACTGAGTCATAAAAACGGGAAAGCATTGAGAAGGTAATTCGACTCTCCAGTTGGGAGTAATAAGGTTACCAATCCAATTCACCAAATTCTGAGGTATAGAGTTATGGCTGTGGGGCAATGATAGCTGAAATAAGCCTTAGTAGACTCTCATGAGTCTCTCAGTTTACCATTTTCCCAACAAGACAGTGGTACCATCACCGGATGTCATGCTACCATAAAACATTGTGCAATAGCAACAAAAAAGCAGATTTTCATGTTCTTCTATTGACTCATGTACATTAAATTTCATTAATATTCTGTAATAGTTATTGAATCAATCAAATGGTATAATGGAAATTTTTATGTCTTTCATGTTCGGAGTTACTTACGAGGCACCCAAACTAGATGTTCATCTTCTTCTTATTGACTCACGAATGTTAAATTTCACTTCATGACTGCCGATTAGATGCTCAAGTTTTTGGTATAATAGAAT
>JAODAC010017960.1:0-20592 GCA_027575185.1 Mimaenictus wilsoni | reverse complement strand
CACTTTTGTTAGAAAACTTTTTAAAAATATTTAATTATCAGTTATTAGTCACTTTAATTACAGGATTAGAACATTATTCAAGATGTAGGATTAATAGCATGTGTTCAGGGCAGACGCTTCTAAAATGGCCGACAAAACAAACGAAGTGTGCGAGATACCAAACAAAAAAGCCCACTTGGATATATCAAACTCCGAAGATACGAAAACCAAAGGGACTATTCATAAAGACCTCAAAGGTCTGTCTAAATTTACAATCGACCGTGTTTTAAGTTGTAATTCGAATCGCAAATCTATAACCCTGCAAGGCACTTTCGCCGGTTCATCAGAGATTGGCATTGTTGTGCTCGAAAAGTCGGCATTTGACGAGAAGAAACTACGCGAGGAAGACTTTCTTGGTACTTGCAGTCTAAAACAAGACTTTTTCAACGATATTTACGGCAATTATGAGTGTTTTCCAAAAATTGAACTAAATAGTGAGTTTTTATCGATTCACTTATTTATATAACCTAAAAACTTTACCTCATTTTGCTGTTTTCAGGCGTGAAAACAACGATAATCCATCCTGCAACCGATAAACATATTGAACGATATGGTGTTCAATTAATTCACATTTTCAACGAAACACCTGTTATTTATAAAGAAATTGTTGAACCTGGATTGAAAGATTCCAGGCAATTCACACTTCAGGTTTGTATATTGTGGATGTTCCTATAAAAATGGGAAATTGAAGGTATAGGCCTACTGAAAATTTGTATTTTAGTGGGTTTACAATATTCTGGAACATAAATCAGAGCAGGAGAAGATTGTTTATGAGGATGATGATGCTGTAACTGGTTTCGTTCTTCTTCCAGACTTGAAGTGGGATGGTAAAACTGTGGAGACTTTATATTTGCTTGCAATCCCACATCTCAGAGGTATTAAATCATTGAGAGATTTAACTGATGAGCAATTGCCACTTTTGAGAAATATTTACAACTCAGGAACTGTAAGTACAAGCTATCATATTTCATACGGATACCAACTGATCTCGTTTAAAGCGTTACGAACTTGTCATTTCGAGAATGTTACTTTCTCGCGCCTCGTTACACGTTCGCAGTGTAAAATGACACTCGAACCAAATATTTAACAATAATTTAACAAAGAAATAATTCGACTAAAAACCTCTATAGGTTAAATTAAAAAGAACCAAAATAAAAAAAACGTATCTTTCAAGTTAAAAGAATACACACATAAAAAAGAAATTTTAAAATCGGATTGTTTTTTCTGAGGCATACGCCGCCGTCTAAACTCGGGTCGCATTCGCCAGTTTAGTCAAGTGTGCGTATACAAGTTTTACTTCCAAATAAGTTTGTCACTTTATAATTCATACTTGTAATATCACTATTGTTTCCAGAAAGCAATCTCGGACAAGTATGGAGTTCCGGCGTCACGTCTAAGGATTTATCTACATTATCAACCATCATTTTACCACCTACATGTACATTTCACAACACTCCAGTTTGAAACGGGTGGAATGTTTGCAGAAAAATGTCATCTTCTATCAAATGTAATAAGCAATATTGAATTGCTATCGGATTATTATCAACGTGTGACTTTACCATTCGCTGTGCGAGAAAACGATCTTTTATTTAGACAACTAGAAGGGAAAGGATATCTTCATAAAGTTGCCGATTCAACGCCAAAAGAAAACAAAAACATTAAAGATGTTGGTGAAACGGGTACAGATTGAGGTACGCCAGCGTCTTAAGTGTGCATACGTTTTCATTCTTATCTCCAGTGAATATGACGCCAAGCAAGTGGAAGTTAGTATGAAAAATGGTAACTTGATTGTACAATTAGCTAAAGATGATAGCCCACCCGTATTACAAAAATTTAATTTGGAAAAACTGTACATCCGCGAAGATTCTCTCTCATGCAAAGCAGTTAGTAGGAATTTCATAACATTCCGTCTTTTGACAGATCAGAAACCATCTTATGATCATCTTGGTGGTGGTTTTAAAGCTGAAATTATGGAATTAACCTCTAAATTTAAACAAAATGTTAAACTTTCAAATGAGGTGAAGTCCCATCCGATTCAAAATAACATTCTGTATAACATTCAATGTAAAAATTGCAGAGAATCACTCTGTGAAGTAAAATTTGCACGAGTTTTGCCTTTGCCATCATCCGAGCAAAACGATTGGTTTTGTCATTTTTCGCATGCGAAGAAAATCGAAATATCACCTAAGGAAACAGATTTATTATATTCCGAATGTATGTACCTTCTAAATAATGGCACTTGTAAGTCGTTGGAAGGAGTTGGAAAATTTCTTCGTTGTAAAAAGTGTTCGTTTTGGATAGGCACAATATTTGACAAGAAAAGTATCAAATTGTATTTTAATACAACTATTTTTGTATCCCTGGGCTCTGAGGCAAAACAAAAAGAGTTTACAACTTCAGCGTTATCAGATTGTTTCGAAGTTGTACGCAGTATTTCAAATGATTTGCACGTTGTTACACCGAAAATTATCTTATCGTGTCAAACGTCCGAAACGAATGTTCAGTATATTCTTTTGCGTGTTTATGATGATAACTTAAAGTTAGTTTTGTTTGATAGTGGCGAAGCTAGAGATAAACAGGTAGCGAAAGTGTTTTTTATGTTTGTTTATTATCGGAATGAGTTGATTGATGCTTGGTGTCGAGATGCCAATACTCATTCAATTACTGTATCAAAGTCTATGTTTGAAGATTGTTTATCGCATTTGAGGGAGAATAATCGATTAATGCCTGATGAGTATGGGAAAGATTGTGAGGGATTTTTGGCTTCTTATTTGATGTATGGATTATAACATTATGTTTTTAAGCGGTCAGATTATTTTGGATTACTTATAATAAAGTTCGATAATAAAATGTCTTAGTTTATTATTTATACTAGTTAACCATGCACAATGTAGACTTACTTACCTGTTAGGCAGATGTTGAATTAACTTGTATGGTGCCAATTGTATAATTTAACGCAAGGAAATAGTTTTAGTATATTACGTAACAAGTGCAGTAAACTGCATATTACCCACGAACATACGTTAGAGTTAGTGGAATGGTACCCATTTCTGTATGGGTGTGATGAACAATGAATACTACACCTTCCGTGTATATTTCCGTGAACCTAATACTGATCAAGCAGGCACTGAGCCTGATCAGTATTTTGGCTTTTCAACCACGGCACCGTGCGTAAAGGATCTAAAGCGCACGGTTCCGAGTCGTAGGTTAAAGTCTTGAAATGACAAATCTTGTTTGATCCATCGGCTATTACTTTTATTCCTTCGCAGTCCCGCCGATGAATTCAAAAAGCCTGTTTCCACCAGCTAGAGCGTTCGTCAATTCCGCTTTTCGATGTATGTATACGAAAAATAGTATATTGCTCAATATGCATGGAATGATACCAGTTTCCTCAAGAGTTTATGAAATCATCCCATGCGAGTTGTACATTATACTTTTTCTATGACTATTATGTGTGAAAGTAATAATTTATTAATGAAAACGATACTAAAACGTGTACATTGCACAATAAAAGTATAGAAATATATATTTTACTTCTCCATAAAACTCGCGACACTAATTGTAAGATTCATTTCAATATGTTTCTTCTTTGTTCTAATGAAATATATCAAAATTCCCTGCAAAGGAATAACCAAATCCAAACAAACAACATTTTTAAAACATATTCTGTGTTACCTTATTACATAATATACAAATACAAACATACATCGATCAACCACATACACGTTCTTCCCAAATAACCCATGCAACGTGTGCGGCATTTACTACGCAAGTGAAAATATCATTTAGATATAAAAATTTATTGCATCTTTGCAAACTTTCCCGTCGCCCCCTCAGGTTTAAAACCGTAGTCCTAACCCAATAGTTGTAACAAATAAAAGAGTGCTGCTACGTCTTACTTAAAAACTAATCTTTAGTCTTGCTCACTCATTGCATTCGGCTGTCTGCCTGCGTCATGCAGTTTCGCTGAAGCATTCGTACACGTTGGCACCGAGGGTCTTCAATCGGTCGTTCATAATCAGCTGCGAGACGAGGGTGTCGGGTAGTGAGCCATTCGCCGTCATTGCATTCATGATAGGCAGGACCTTGGCAAATGGAATTCTTACTTCACCCGGATGCACGAAGCCATTCATTTGCGATGCCTCTGGTACTTCTTTCTTCTTGTCAGTGTTGCTGAGATAGAAGTGAGAGAGTTCATCGCTGATGAGTGCAAATCCTCGGCTTAGGCAATGCGTTGTTAGGGATTTTACTTCGTCACTTTCTAATAGATCAGCTGTATCACGAATCTGGAAATTGAATGTATTTATTTTTATTATTTAACAGCCTATGATATGGTTCATGAATTTATCTATTTTTCTTAATTTTGCGCTTAATTTTTGTCGACTACGCATACGGCGAAAGTTGTTGTTAAAGCAATATATACCAAACTTTGAAATTTCAAAATGGCGAAAAGTCCCGTTAACAAAAATTATTTCCATACATGTACAAAAAAATTCATTCAATTCCGTGTCGGACACTCTCTTTATGTATGTAATACGATATTTTAATGTCCAATTTGAACACTTGCAGCATGTTAGAAAAACAATTTGAAGAGTTTAATTCAATAGTAAATGCAAACTTACCATGTTATTCAACACTAAATCATCATTGGGAATGTTGTTTGTAATAATATAATCCTTAAATTTCTCCACGGGATTGCCACTGCACGTTGTAACCAACGTTTGGATTGACCAGAATAAGTTTTCAAAGTCTCTTAATCTCATCTGCTTACTGAGTTGCATGTTCTCCAGCAGTTTCTCAAACTAAATATGCATATTTGTATCGACACCACATATAAAATATACAAATATATCTACCTGCGATTCAATCATATCAGCAATATTTCGTAAACCGGCATCTAATAAATTGTTACACAATGACAGATAGTTTTCTTGCACCTGTGTGCTCACTGCATTCGTATCCTTAAATAAGTAACCACCGACAATGTTCAGTTGCACTCGCAGGGTCACAACCAGCATCACAGAAACGTAGATTAAGCAGGTGATCTTTGACATAACGAGCAGCTAAAATTAGAACAGAACGTTTATCGATTATTATCCACGACTTTCTACTGAATTATTAATCCAACTAACCCTGAGTTTGTTCCATAATTCCAGCCTGTTAGCGTTCTCTGGATTGCTCTTCAACTCATTGATAATGCTCTGCGTGTCTAGCACACTGTTCAACTGCTTGAAGAGTGTTCCGGAGAGGCTGAGAATCGTCTGGTTACAGGTACGCTCAGTGCTCTCGAAGTGCTGCTGTTTTCTCGTACGCTCCAGGAAGTCGCGCGTCTCGCGCTCCTGCCAGTCCTTGAGGCGCTGCTGCGCGTACCGTGTCAACAACACGGTGCCGCCAAGCAGCACACCGCCGACGATGAACTTACCGCGATGCCGTCCGATGAAGTCGCGGAATTTCGAGAACACGCTCATTTTCTACGTCGGGGTGCTAGCATGTAATTCTGATGCGCCGCTGCTCGGGCATAACCTGCCGGGAATGTTGCCCACAACCAGTTGACCAACCGTTGACTTGTTGCGTATTTGATAAGACTCGCTCGCTAGCTGTCTACGTTATCAACATTATTATCGCGCACTGAGACGATCTGTATCAGACATGTAGCGTATTTTCGAAGACGGGTAATTTGGACTATGAATTTTAATCACCGCATGTCAAATGTGTGCATAAATTGGAGTGGGTACATGTTTTCAGCTGTCACCGTCATCATAACACTGTCGTTAGTGTCGTTTATGGAGTTCCTAACCTAACATACTATTCATTACTTCGATTACAAGCATTAAAACGATTCCAACAGTTCCCTGTGGCTCACAGCGATCACCGATGTTTAAATTACAATCGTTATATATCGATACATGGCATTCGAATTTGACAGTTGACATTTGACAATACTCGCAATTGTCAAATGCGTGTGCAGCGATGGACTGCCGGGCAAGGTCAAATGCTAGTTCCGATCACAGCAGAGGTTTGAGTTCCTTGAATAAAGAATTATTACAATTATAAAACAATTCAAGTGCTTAAACATAACATGCGATGTATTTCACTTTAAATGGTACCTCGTCTAAACCAGTGTTTCCAAATGTTGGGCACACATCCCACACTGTAGAAATTTGATAATTAAAGAGGGGAAATCGCATAATACCAAAGGGATGGTTATTATGGTTATGGTTATTTTGTGCCAGTTGAAAACAATGGTCTAGAGTAAATCGCAAAAGTTACTATATAAATTACTGTCAAACACCCGTTTATTTGAGGTCCATGTATTCATACGTCAAAATTGTATTTTGGTTAGTGTTTTAATTTTGACGGTTGCCTATAGTCCCTCTTTATTTTGTCCATTTAATTCATTGTCTTTTAACCATAAATTTGCGGACTCCGCTTAATCGGGACACTCTATAATTTCGGCAACCCCCTATATTACATAACCTAAAGAACGGAATCAAAATCGGCATAGTGTAAATACACGTAAATTTACTCCGCTTTATTGGGGGCAACCTTGGGTATAAAGAAATTCCTAGGCGTGGATTCAGATGTGGCGCCGTGAGATTCAGTAAAGTTAAATTGGGAATTTCTTTTGCTATTACATTTATTACGCTAATCGAGGAATTACTGTAATTCGAACCTTCTAGTCGTTTGGGCTGCCTATGTCAGATTTTATCAAAATATCAAAATAATTAGTCATATTACATCTATTACGCTATAATTAATCACTACTTGTAATATAAATCAGTTTTAATGATTGGCTTATTGACAAATGGCAAGAATAATAATATTTTAATGTAAACATTTGTCTATTTCACAAATTTATCGATTTGTGCAAATTTCATGATTATTATATTTGTAGAATTCACAAAGTAATGTATTACCGTGAAATCAGGTTTTAAGTTTCATAGCCTAAATGCTATATTTAGAACTTATATAACCTCGAAACATCGACTCATCGGTTAAAATCTCTTCGTATCCCCGGTTTTCTGCAAAGACCAAAGACCCGTACATAACTAGTATACACTTTCACCGCTTCCATGGTAAGGCAGCACCAATCATTCAACAATGGCCGCTGCACAGTTCATCACAGAGATTCGTTCAGTGCCCTAGTGCGTGCAAGTGTTCGAAGTTGCTGTGCAATTCACATATAATCCTCATTCATCGTGCGTTTCTGCCATCGATAGCAGTTTGTGCGGAACGTCGACGTGATCATCATCGCGAGTGTCACAGACTGTACAGTGCGCGCTGGTTACACCTAGGAGGATCGAAAGGTGACGGCGCACCACCGTGTGTGCGTTGTTTATTACGGTCAATCGAAATACGTACACCCATGAGCTGGCAAGGCGCAAACGCAGCTCCTCCGCGCTCGAACAACAAACGTGAGTATGACGTAATGTTTGTTGCACTCGCCTCGTAATTTGCGTACGGATGCGAAACTAGCAGCAGCTGCTGCTGTCTGTGTCGTTAATGTCAAATGCGAATTGATTTCGGTGATTAACGGCGACGCGACGAAATCAATTTGTTTTTATACGTTTTGCGAATGTTAATGGCAATATTTCGCCCGTCTCTCTATGCGTCCCTGTGTCTGTGCGAGTATAGCTCGCGTGGTGAGCAAAACAAGGTCAATTTCAACTTGCTTCCACCTGTTGCAATCTCGCGAATCGATTCTATGCGCTGCCAAGTTGGTATAACAATAAATAGGTAATTTCTACATGGTTATTTTCCAATTAGACGAATTATTAGAACGTATTTATCGGTTGTTGAACAGGTTAAACGTATGAAACTTATCATGTTGTTTAATAACTGCGTATTAAAAACAAAACATGTTTTGACATGTAGGAATAAACAATTATGAAAATTAAGTTCTTGGAATGAACGTTTATTAATATTCGAGGAAATTTACTCAGGTAAAATTTAGTTAATTTCGACCCATTAACTAAACTTTACCTGAGTATATTTCCTCAAATATTAATAAACGTTCATTCCAAGTACTATCACACCAGGTCTAAAATACACGATTTTTTCTCATGCCAAAAACGATTCAATTTGGGTAGAAATTTAACGAATCATTCATACACTTTTACACCTTAAAAATCGATATTTAAGTTAAAAATTGATATCATGTTTATATCCCTTCGTTTTTTAAGTTGCTCAGCTGTGTACATACAACAAATTGGAAGATGTAAAATTAAAAAAGGTAACTATATATTAAAAAAAGACCTTATTCGCCATTCAATAAAATCGATTCAGTCGAATTTTCTAAATAGTGTACGCAAAATCGGAAAAGTCTACGAAAAACGCGTTTAAAGGTTGATAAACGTAAGAATACTGTAGCTACTCACTTGATTTTTGAATTTTGAAGGAACACTCTTGAAATTACACTCCGTTACATCAGAAAATTAGTTTAAAGAATTGTGTTTGATGTACTAACCACGACTTGGGTCAACGGATCACATGCTTCCAAATTTAGACACCACACTATTGATGGAAATATTTTCTACGCGTTTAAACACCTAAATTAATCTTCTGATAACAGCAGGTCATAGTTATATGCTCTAAATATCTTTCATTCATGCCGAGCCATAAATTGCGAATCTTGCTCAATTTGTATAAATTGTATAAATAACAATTTATAATTTTTGATTAGCCAATGTCTAGACGATGCTGGTTAGAGCCGAAATGTACATTGACCTTAAGAACATATTTTGTAAAACATCATACAACTATATTTTGTAATATCAGAGTAACTTCAATAATTCTAAATGTTTTATTTTTAGAATTACTGACTCTTGAAATGTATTGAAAGGAAACTTGTGATAAAGTTCAGTTGTTGAGCAGGTCCTATGAAAACGTTATATGAAACAAATAAAGTGTTATTAAAAAAGAAAATTAATTAAAAATATCACAATTTATCAGATATAATCATAAATCTCAGGAGGTGGTTCTTAAAGTCATTTCCTAAAATTCCTCGAAAGGAAGCTTCTTCTCTTGAAATATTTTCCCTTCTATTTGTATTTTTATTAAACGTTGTAGCAATTTAAATGAAAGAAAATAACGATCAGGTAAAAACGTACATTCCTAGATTGTAATCATGTTTTTGCTCGGTTTTCGTTGGCAAAACTGGTCAATGGTTGGCGACCGACGCGACCATTAGGTTTTATTAGGTATCTGGTTTGGTTTTGCTCTGACCAGATTCTTCATTCTTCGATATATTATTGAATGGGGCATCTAGCAGGTAACCGCATGTTTCAATTGAGACTTTCAGAACAGGTAAAGCGGCATTCGTGTCGTTGACTGACTCCGGTGACTTGGTAGGAAGACGACCTCATCGCGTATTTATTTTATTGCTTCCTGTGCCTCTCCTTTTCTCCCTCTTTTTGCTCCGTCGCATCATCGCATCGAATGCTCAGTATTTCTATGTATTCCTCCTGGCGTGTGAGAATCACACACAATTTCACTTTTCTCAATACCTCAATACAGCGAGTGCCTGAATAGTAAACGCGTTTCAATGTGAATGGATTTCGTATTGACGCAGGTAGATCTTCAATTGAGGTGCCATCAGGTATCCGTCATTAAAGGAGCCACGATGGACAGGCGCATGATTTGTCGGCGGTGCATTTCCGTTAGTGCAGCCGTTTTTAATGGAATGCTTGCAATGTACCGCAATGCGCCGCGTTTAGCAACTGGCTCAATAGACAAACTTGTCAATAGATAAGAATATTTGAATAGCGTACTGCTGATGCTGTGCGTACGTACGTTTGAATGAAAATCGCGTTTTCCATTGGCAGGCGCGACGCGTGGAATTTGCTTTGTACTATCTTGTTTACTACAGTGCGCCTGTCACGTAAGAGATATGAATAGGTTTCATTCAGTATCGGCGCTGTGCAATGAGACGTGTTTGGAATTGCGTTTCGGGACGTCATGTTGTGATGAGAAATCGTTTTACTTTGAACAGACTTGAACGTGAATAGTTCGGGTGATATAAAGCGCGCAGTTAGGATCTCTGTGTCGAGTGTTGTTTTCGAGTGAAATTCTTCAAGGTAAACTTCATATAGAAAGTAAAAAACATTTATCATGTATATTTCATTAAAATATTAGATGTGTCAAAAAGTATCAGTACCGAAAGCATTGTAATTATCGATAATTATGGACCTATTAATGAATATTCTTATATTTTAAACCTCTGTGAAATCAGAAAAAACCGCTGGAAAGTTAGTAAAAAATCAATCACAAAAAAAATACGCGGGCTAAACGCATGCTGTGCATCGTCGCAATGGGCATTCCTGTGTCTCATCGTAGATGCCCTTGGGCATATTGCGTCCCTTTGTAGTGGGATAGGAAGTCAAAAATCATGAAAGAGCTGCATAAAGTTGTTTGGCGGGCGCAAGAACACGAACGAATTTACCCCATCGAATGATTCAATTATTTGGATTACCTACAATATTTTCATAGAGTCTTTCTCGAGATATTTGAAGTTTTCATGGTAAAAAAAACGGACCTGGTAAAGAAATTGTAAGTGTTTATTGTTGAAAGTTCTGCACTTCTCTCTGTAATCTATAAATATCTACGTAAATTCGTAGAATTTGAGACAATGTTAGTATGTACGTCCAATTTTTAACTAATTAAAAGCCCAAGACGATAAGTCAGAGAACTATTTTTATACCTATATCGGGTTACAAATAATATCACTAACTTCCCTGACTCCCAAATAAACAGAAATATGTCTTTCAACCAATTGCGAACGAAATTCAGCAGCAATGAACAATAAACATGTTGCGAAACCTACAAGTTACCCAGCAACTGCAGCGGGTGTACGTGCCACTGAGTCATTCATTAAACCGTCCGCTCGCAATTCCACTCCGCCAACCGGGAACACATCGTACGCTGATAGTTCCCAACTGTGTAACGGGACACTCTTCATGACGGACTGTAAACTGTCTTGATTATTGCAAAGTTAATCTCAATCGGTCGTAAGTGCATTCACTCCAGTGCCAGACCGCGTGATAGGCCATTGGAGCTCGAAAAGTTCCAATTTGTTGCCGACAAGCGACAAGCAATCTATCGACGGTTTGGTACACGCGAGTGCGGTGCATGTTGAAACTTGTTGGTTCCCCGTCCGGTGCCTACAGTTCATCGCTTTCATTCACTGCTGTTCCCGTCTGGCGGGTAGCTAGTTGCTAAGTTGCGATTAACGCCGATTCATTGTGATTGGTTTCTTTTTGTGGTGATCTTGGCGCGAGTGATCTAATAATTGAAGAATTGTGGTGGGTGAGTGTTGGGACTTGTATATTAATTTTTTTTCTCATATACATTGTCAACCTACATATATTGTTATCTCTATATAAGTCCAGTTTTGTTTATGCAAAAGAGAATAACAAGTGCAGACGTGAATACACAAATTTTATCTAAGCAAAATGGTGGTTCAGACTTCAATTGATTATTATTCATTCATTACTTAAAATGTGACAAGGTTATTCTATCCTGTTTGTTCATTATTAAAGCTTTTTGCGCTTCCATGGTATTACGTGATATTGTGTGAGCATCATTGTTTTCAAAGTTGTAAGCTGTGCTACCGGAAACTGACCTCAAACAATCAGAAACGTGGTGGTGATTAGATTTATTGTATGTAATTATTATAATTTCTTGTGAAGTTTGGGTAAAGGATATAATAATATCGGTATAATTATATAAAATTTATTTTGATTTTTACGATATATTCCTAATTATTGGAGTATAGATAATTTTCAAATATAATTTACATGATTTGGAAATACTTCGAAATTGACCTGTATTATCGCGGAAACGGAATTAATGAAGTATTTATGTATAACTGATTATTTTCTATGGGTAAATAATGGGCATATATGGCGAAAAGAGGCCCGAGTGCCCTTCCCGGAATCATATTATTTGTTTTATCGATTTTATCGCTTTTCGAACTGATAAAAGACCAACTGCATTAGTTTTATAAGAAAGGTATATAAAATGGTAATTTTAGTGTGAATATGTACTAGATTTAAGAATTTGGATTATATTTTAAATTTAAACAAACAGTAAATACCGGTAGCTATCAAATTTTAAACATTACTTTCCCGCCAATTTTTGCTGCCTACCACCAGATGCTAAAACATTAATACGTTGCATTAATACGGTGGTTTCACATCTTATATTTATCCATGGTTAACGAGCCTGGTTTTAAATGAAAGACATATGTTCACCTATTCTTTAACGTTTGTAAATGTCTGTTATCCTAGTGAATGCGATGTAGAATTTCTCTTTTCCATTCGTTAATCTTTCCAACATCAAAAAGTTTTTTTTTTACAAAATGTACATAATTTTCAAAAATATGTATAAAGATTTTAAAAAGACCTTCAAGGTTATATACACCGTTGTTTATTCCTTTATTTCATATTTCCAGTTGATTTGGCACCGTTAAAGAGGGAATAGCACCGCTATGGATTCATTCTCGTCGCAGTCATCCAGCGCGGAATTCAGCGGACGATGCACATGCGATGCCGTGGAGAGTGATTGCAGCTTGACGGAGTCGCCGTCTTCGTCGTCCGGTAATTGCAGCCACACCGGCAAGGAGAAGAAGAAGCTATCGCTCACGTCGTTGGGCTTTAATCTGCGACGTGGGCGATCGTTGCAATTCAAAACCAAGCGCGGGAAGAAAACCGCGGCCGCCTCGAATACCCCATCTTCGTCATGCGACGCTACGTCCACGTCGTCGATGTCGGCGTCACCGAGCAGCAGCAGTAGTGGCGGTGGCATGCTGAAGAAATCACCGAAATGGCCTTTGAAGTTTAACTGTACGAAACGCGATCGCGAGAGGGAGAAGGAGGCGAAGAGCGTGGCTAGTGCTCTCGACGCGCAGGGGTGTTGTCGGTGTATGTGCTACCGGCGGACGGAAGAACACCATCTTGGTGCTGGGGTTGTTTTCGACAACGAGGAGAAGCCCGCCAAAAGTTCCAATGCAGGGAGCGAAGGCGATGACTCACAGGATGCGGAACGGCGGCGTTGGTTGGTCGAGGACACGGGTAACGACGAGGTAGCACATCAGCAGGATATTCAGCCAATCATTCGAGAAGTACCTGGTAATGCAAGTATATATGGTCATAACAGAGCTTTGGTAGGACCTATGCAGATTCCGATTGATGTTAATTGGTAAGTTATATTTTTTTATTAAATTTATTTCAATCTTAACGAAAACTCAATAATATTAACAATGAAAGCACGTAAAAGGAATATTTGAATATGCATACAATTCCAAAGTGTCGCGTTATATGGTCGGACAACTACAAGCATGCGACTGTGCATGCACAAGTTTGCTGTTACTATTTTGACGACGAACTGAATCTTTGTGCATCTTTCTATAGGCATAATCACTTCTTGGAAGGGCGTAAATAACACGATTCTTTTCAATGCAAATTAAAATGCTTTTCGTAGTTTGTAATGTAAAGTTTGATATACGTAGTTGTCCGGTCAGACAACGCGACACGAAACCGCGGCAGTGGACAAAAATATAATATTAGTTAAAACTTGTCGTGTTTCTAATTTAATCATCTTTTGTAGGATGAGTACAATTCATGAAGATTGCGATGAAGCTGCGCGTCGTCAGCGAGCGAAGGAAATGGAACAAGGCGTCGACCCACCGGCAAACTTCCGTTCGACACGACGTGTACAGCTCCTTTGCTCTGATGTTGATTCCACCGAGGAGGGTGTCAGCGCCCGACGTCTGCAACTCGTCTGCCCATCCGACCTCTCCGTGGACTCGCTGCGAGCCCTGTTCCAAAATCACGTAATGCTACGCTCCTGTCCCATCGATTTGGTACCTGGTTGTCACACGCAAGTCGACTTCATTCACTGCCTCGTCCCGGATCTACTCAGCATCACAAACTGCAGTTTCTACTGGGGTAAGATGGATCGCTACGAGGCCGAGCGTCTTCTCGATGGGAAACCGGAGGGCACGTTCTTGCTACGCGACTCTGCCCAGGAAGAGTTTTTATTCAGTGTCTCGTTCCGGAAGTACGGTCGCTCTCTGCACGCTCGCATCGAGCAGTGGAATCACATGTTCAGCTTTGACTCGCACGATCCGGGCGTCTACACCTCGGACACAGTGTGCGGCTTGATCGAACATTATAAGGACCCCAGCAGTTGTATGTTCTTCGAGCCGATGCTCACTTGGCCGTTGCATCGCAAGACCGTATTCTCGCTGCAACATCTCTGTCGTGCTGTCATCACCAGCAGAATGACGTATGACAACGTGAACAAACTGCAGCTGCCGAAGACGCTCAAGTCCTACCTGAAGGAATACCACTACAGGCAGAAGGTGCGCGTCGAGCGTTTCGACGATGACGTGCAGTGGCTGGATCTACTCAACGTGCAACTGCCCTAGTTGCGCATCAAATATCTCAAGTGCAATTTTTACGCTAACAGGCCTTTACACTTTCGTTTCGTGTTTACATTTTTCTGTGTCGAATTCTACGTTTTATTGCTTGTATTATTTTGTACATACGAATATGTTATAATGATATATTTAAGCATATTTGCTTTAATCAGAGATGCATACGTTGCTTGTTGGTTTCCTCTATAATCGATAGTTGACGTCGGTAATGGGCGGGGACGACTTTGGCGTTGTGGATTTAATTACGCACCACGAGGATGCTTGTCGCTGACGGGTGTCCTATCGTTCTGTGATGTGTTGTCATGTAACATATGTTTCTGCGTTTGAGCTCTGACTCTATTTAAAGATGAAAAGTATTAATAAAATACATATAAAATAT
This sequence comes from Mimaenictus wilsoni, assembly GCA_027575185.1. Lineage (NCBI taxonomy): Eukaryota > Metazoa > Arthropoda > Insecta > Coleoptera > Staphylinidae > Mimaenictus > Mimaenictus wilsoni. Next base: position 5,737 of record JAODAC010017960.1, on the reverse strand, counting down.
GATATTTACAAAAAATATATGAATATTTAACGATACGTGCTGATTTTTTCCTGGTATTTTTTTCTAATTTCTCTCATTTTTTACAACAAAATTCGTATCTTTTCAAAAAACACAAACTCAAAAAATACAAATCCAGAGAAGAACCCCTTTCCCCTGGGAGAGTTAGTGACCCACACAACCTTCCCTTCCGACTGTCTCGCCTCCTCAAAAAGGTTCGCCATGCCGAAATTACTAAAATACATATCTAACGATTAACCTAAACAAATATTTGAGAGCAAGTATTACAGTTCATATCGCAAAGTTTAAGTTTGAATCATCTAGCATTTAATTTTTAAAGTAATTGCATTGCAATTAAGAGGACAGATCAGTCGCGGAGCAAGTCCAAATTGACATTTATTACCTCTATCGCCACGCTTCTGAGCTGAAAATGAGTCACCGGATCGAGGTAATGACTGAAATAGTTGAGCCATCCGTCACCACTTTAAAATTTACAGTTTTCGATTTTATTCAATGGATCGCCATATGAAAATGAAACAGCCATTGATGTACGTATACGACGTATACAACAACTGTGTATAACCCAACAAGCCAATATAAAAGCTTAGGCAGAGATCATTTAGTTTCATCCTGATCGGAGCTAGTGAAAAATTGCTCAAAAATTGCATTTTGAAACTGGCTATTTTTCAAAATATCTCGAAAACGACAAAATCGACACCCATATATTATGACATTTTCTGAATCAGCGCGTTCCGCTCTACAAGATTGCATAACTTGAGATCTATCAGAGAATAAATAGATAGAATATTATGACGAAATAACGAATTTTCGTCAAGGGGTAAGCATTAAAAAATTCTCAAAATCAGAAAAATCAAAATATCTCGGAAACTATATAAGCTAGAGAGCCCATATTTTGAGAAAATACTCAGAAACCATCTGAGATAATAATCTGTCACTTTCATCCCGATCGGAGCTAGTGAAAAATTGCTCAAAAATTGCATTTTAAACTGGCTATTTTTCAAAATATCTCGAAAACGACAAAATCGACACCCATATATTATGACATTTTCTGAACCAGCGTGTTCCGCTCTATAAGATTGCATAACTTGAGATCTATCAGAGAATAAATAGATAGAATATTATGACGAAATAACGAATTTTCGTCAAGGGGTAAGCATTAAAAAATTCTCAAAATCAGAAAAATCAAAATATCTCGGAAACTATATGAGCTAGAAAGCCCATATTTTGAGAAAACACCCAGAAATCAGCTGAGTTAATCCTCTGTTAGTTTCATCCCGATCGGAGCTAGTGAAAAATTGCTCAAAAATTGCATTTTGAAACTGGCTATTTTTCAAAATATCTCGAAAACGACAAAATCGACACCCACATATTATGACATTTTCTGAACCAGCGTGTTCCGCTCTATAAGATTGCATCATTTGAGATCTATCGGAGAATAAATAGATAGAATATTTTGACGAAATAACGAATTTTCGTCAAGGGGTAAGCATTAAAAAATTCTCAAAATCAGAAAAAACAAATTATCTCGAGAACAACAGTTTCTGTATTCAGTTTTTTTTTGCTTGTTGGATTACTTACTTATATACCTTTCCATTTGTACTTCCACCTATCTCGGCATCCGACGTATGCGTGATATTATTGAAGCATAGGTGGCACTGCTATTGACGTATGTACTCTACTGTCTCCCACGCTGTGAGCGTAGCTAAAAAACTGAAAGTATCAACATTTACCGGTTTTACTATTCCATTTCACATTTAAGCAAACAACTCTTTCTGTTCTAAGGCGAAATTTTCCCGAAATAAATGTAATTTTATTGCGATTACCTATCTAAAGACTTTTACTGTTTGCATCTAAAGATTATCTATTAAATTAACATTTGCATAAATTTCACAGTGCCTGAAATGCTGAGTTTAACGAGATTAAAATTGGATGTCATTTAAAATTTACTATATGAAATACTGCATAAAGGGACACGTAACCTAGGCAACCCAATATACATCAATATACGTATTGATGCATTACAATTGAACGTAATGAATTATCATGCCTACTCTAAAATAGATGGCGTAAATTAAATTTAGCTTGCAATCAGCTTATTCATTATATATATTTACCCATAACTATGTCATGACTATTTCATCGAAATATACCAGAATCGGCACTTAAATAATAAAGTATCTCAGAATTATAAAATATAATTTATTTTTATTATATATTTTTTAATTATTATTATTTATGAGGTATATAGGAGGCAGTGTGGCGTCGCTGCGGCGTCCGAGTGGTTAAGGAGATGGACTTGAAATCCATTGGGTTCTACCCGCGCAGGTTCGAATCCTGTCCGCAGCGTCCATTTTTATGGATTTTAGGTCTATTTAAACAATATTATCACATTTTATTGAATTTCATTATACAGAAATATTTAATAGGAATTGCCATGCACTTATGCAATTATGCATTGAGCTGAAATAGGAGTCATCTTAATGGAATGAAATATTCCCATTTAATCCTTCGCATTTTTAAATTTGCCTTTTACCATTTCCGCGTTTTGCTTTTTACCATTTTTTTTTCCTTTTGTCACTTTCGTGTTTTACTTCTTTTGCCCCATATAATTTTCGCGTTTCATTAATTCCGCCTTGTACCACTTGCTACCACTTCTAAAATATATATCCTTGGAGGCGATCCAGGAAGTATGCATCCCGTCTGTTTACCTTTTCTAAGGTAGAGGTTCGCCTCTAGGCTAAAACCACCTTGATAGTGGACCGCCTGTGAAACGTGGATACTTATTTATATATAACAAGACATCTTTATCGCAAACACGGGCCTACCCGCACAGATAATCCAAGGTACCAAATAACAACATAAACAATTTGTTCCCAGCACCCGATTATCAGGTGCCCCGATTAAGCGAAGCGTACTGTATTTACTGTATTTGGAATTAAACTTTTCTACTTTTAAATCGGGTAGTTTAATGAATTTATCGCTGAATTTCACTATATTTGTAAATCAATAATCATTGATTACAATTAGAATGAAAACACATGACTCGGTATAAGTGACTAATATCTAAACCAATCGTCTTTTGATAACTTTACCATAACAATGCACAGGATAAAATTGTTAAATATTTGTAGTTATATGAACGCTAACTATGTAAAATTTCAACAAATAAAAATGCATAGGTGAGGAATTCTATGAATCAGAATCGTGCTATAAAAGCCGAACTCGAACGACGATTAGACATTCAAGCGTTAGTGCTTGAAGAATTCCTGAAAATCAATCAATAGGAAACAGTACACTTGAATGCAACACCGGAGGAAAAACAGGTAAACATTTTTCATAATTACATTAACTAGCTATAGTATAATGAGTTTACAATTTGTTATTCGAAACTATAAGCAGATATAAAGCAACTGAGATTACTGATTTGTGTACATGTTCGGAGCACTAAGGTCAATAATTGAAAATAATGCGATAATGTTTACTAGTGAACCCTGAACGACAATTGGCTGTAACATCTTGCCACTCAGACAGCTCTCATTATTGTTAGTTTAGCTCTACATACGACTAGAGTCGGTAAAAATGCAGTTGGTATGTTGATATAAAACAGAAACAAAGTGAGGAATTACTTGTTTTAGTATGGCCATGCTACGCACCATCATCTTTTCCACCTTGCTGACTTTGGCATTATGCCAAAAGATCATCTCGGTACCCTCAAGTAAGAAATATGAACCAACCTGGGACAGTTTGGACACTCGTCCCATTCCTGTCTGGTACGATGAGGCGAAAGTAGGCATTTTCATCCACTGGGGAGTGTTTTCGGTACCGAGTTTTGGATCTGAATGGTTTTGGCACAGCTGGAAAGGTATATACATTAATCACAGCTTTAGAAATGTTTCCTCTAGAGCTAATATAATTTTCCTCACATAAATAATATATTTTGGCACTTAGTACGCAACATTACCGAATATAACCAGTTCATGGCAAGATATCCAGCGTCATTCTCCTACCAAGAATTCGCTAAAGATTTGTCTGGAGAGTTCTTCGACCCGAAAGCCTGGGCTGAGCTGTTCAAAAAGTCTGGAGCCCAATACGTGGTCATTACTGCGAAGCATCACGAAGGCTACACTCTCTGGCCATCAAAGTATTCCTACTCCTGGAATAGCGTTGATGTTGGACCTCATCGTGATATTATTGGTGAACTCTCCTCAGCAGTGAGGGCTGAAAATCTTACTTTCGGTCTATACCACTCTCTCTACGAATGGTTCAACCCAATGTACTTGGACGACAAGGCTAGCAAGTTCGCAAAGGATAACTACGTGGTACGTAAAGTCCTACCGGAGATTACGGAACTGATTGAGACCTACAGGCCCCACATTTTGTGGTCTGACGGAGACTGGGAAGCAAGCGAAGATTACTGGGAATCCAGGAAGTTCCTCGCCTGGTTGTACAACGATTCGCCCGTAAAGGACAAGGTTGTCGTTAATGATCGTTGGGGTATCAACATCACATGTCAACATGGAGACTTCTTCACTTGTCAAGACAGATTCAACCCTGGTATGTTTCGTCAATTTACTTGGTTTATTTATTTGTTTTTGAAATATTGTAACAGGTGTATTGCAACGACACAAGTGGGAAAACGCAATGACAATCGATCGTAAATCCTGGGGCTACCGAAGGAACGCCGAACTTGAAGACTACCTCACCATCCAAGAGCTTATCCAGACTTTGGTCGAAACTGTCTCTTGTGGCGGTAACATCTTAATCAACGTTGGACCCAATGCACATGGTTTTATCGACCTTATCTACCAAGAGCGGCTTAGGGATTTGGGCAAATGGCTTACCGTCAACGGTGAGGCTATCTATGGTACCCGTCCATGGGCACATCAAAACGACACGGCTAGCAATACATGGTATACCACCCGCGGAAATGTTATCTACGCACATACCATGAAATGGCCACTGGAGAACAAATTGAAAATTTCGGCCCCAGTAAGCATCTTTGAGAGTATCAGCACTATTACCCTCATCGGCCATCCGGATAAACTAAATGTCAAATTGGAATGGACTGCCGACGAAAAGGTCCTCGTGATTGAGTTTCCCAATAAGGCAACTGTTACCTCGGATTGGGCCTACGTTATCAAGATTGTAACATAAATTTTACTATATTCTGTCCACTTTCTAAGTATTTTAGTCTCTCCAAAGGTCATCTAATATTAAATAAATAAGCAAGCATTCCAAAAACATTTACTTATTTATGTTGAATTACAAAACTCATTTTAATAATACACAATTACAGTTTGGATACTTCAAATAAGTAGGCACCCAACAATTTGGTCTGAAAAGGCAGAGAAATTAATGAAATGAGAGAATTCTATATATTGACGAAAAAAATCATACCCCTTCAATGTAATTTCTAATATCGAGTTTCTCATTCTGGGAATGTGCTCCATCGTCACCACAGCCAAGAGGCAACAACAAAACATTCTTTCCTGTGGCTGCTTGCAAAGCAAGAGTAATTGGAATAGAAGCACCTTCACGAATAAGGTCAGGTTCCACTTTGTAAACATGTTCGATAGCTTTCTGTGCAGCCAGGTAGTGTGGATGGTTTGGGTCTTCTGTCCATGGTTTACCTCCATGTACCATTTCAGCCTAGATTTTGCCAGAAATATAAAATGAATCATTACATAACTATATAAACTATAGGAACTATAGAATTCAT